>CAXIWS010000479.1:0-50101 GCA_964036195.1 Sphaerolaimus hirsutus
ACCACAGCAGTTTGAAATGATGAACAACGCAGATGTCACGATCACAGGCAATCCCACTCTGAAGACTCAGATGAAGTTTTATGAAAAAAGTTTTCATTATATTCTTAGGTTATTTCATCGCGCTCTTTCCTTTGTATGTCTATATTTTTTATTAAACACACTTTGAAAGGGTGCTGTCATACAAGAGTTCACTTTTTAGCACATATCACAAGTGTGGTCATGTAAAATCCAAAATAATTCATTTGTACTACTAGCTAACTGTTCTGACAGTAGCTTTTAGCTGGCCATTTGGTTATTTTATGTTTATGCTAAATTGCACTTGCATAAAAAAATATCACAAGCATGATCACATGTAAATATCACATCTTAACCCTAGTTCATAGCAGTTAGATTGCAAACAGAAACATAAAATAACCAAATAACCAGCTAAAAGCTACTGTCAGAACAGTTAGCTAATGGTAAACATGAATTATTTTTGGATTTTACATAATCACACTTGTGATATTTGCTAAAAAAGTACACTTTTGTATGTTAACGCCCTTTCAAAGTGTGTTTAACAAAAAATGGAGACATACAAATGAAAGAGCATGATAAAATAACCTAAGAATATAATGAAAACTTTATTCATCAAACTTCATCTGAGTATACAGAGTGGGATTGTCTGTGATCATGACATCTGCATTGTTGATCACTTTAAACTGCTGTGGTAAAAAAGTGCAGACCTAGTTTTTGGATTTTATTTTTTTATCGTAAACTATGCAATTGAGCACAGTTTTTGTGAAAAAAGCTAAGCTCTCAATTCAGAACAAAAAATTTGGTGCCATTTTCAAAATTTCAGCCACGATTTTCAGTGAGAAAAAAAAGTCTGATGAAGTTTGTTTGTAAGGGCCAATTAATCTCCCAAACTATCTTAGTAAAAATCCAAAATATCAAATTGATAGATGAGGTCAAGCAAAAATTTTGAATTTCCTAAGAAACATACAAAAAAGCTGATTTTTGACTTTGATCAATTTTTTTAGTGGAAGATGGCATTTCCAGATATATGTATGGAAGGAAATTTTTAGTTTCTATGTATGAAGATTCCAAACCCACCATAAAAATGGGGGTCACAATTTTTTATGTGAAAAGTGCATTTTTGTATGGAAGCACCCTTCCAAATTATGTTTAATAAAAATGGAGATATACAAATGAAAGAACATGGAAAAATAACCTAAGTTTATGATGGAAACTTTTTTCATACAACTTCATCTGAGTCTTCAGAGTGGGATTGTCTGCAGTGGTGAGACGGGTGTCAGGCTGTTTCAAACTGTTGTGGCAAAAATTGGCAGACCTACTTTTTCTATTTTATTTTTGTAAAATAAACTATGCAATTGGGCACAGTTTTTGCAAAAAAAGCTAAGCTCTCAATTACAAACTGAAAATTTGATGCCATTTTCAAAATTTCAGCCATCATTTTCGTTGAGAAAAAACCATTTGATGAAACCAGTTTGTATGGGCCAATTAATCTCCACAACTTTCTTAATCAAAATACAAAATATTTTATTGATAGATAAAGTCAAACAAAAGTTATGAATTTCCAAAAAACAGCCTGAAAAATGGTGACTTTTGACTTTGATCAATTTTTTCAGTAGGAAGATGACATTTCCGGATATATGCATGGAAGGAAATTTTAAGTTTCTAGTTATGGAGATACCAAATCCATGGAAAAAAAACGGGCTATCACACGGTGCGTACCTGCAGATCCGGGTATGCCAGGGCAAAGTTCCCGTTGTTAATTCCTTTTTCGGATTCAGGATTTGGATACATACAGAATTTTCATACTGAATGTACTGTACTGTACAACAACGCCAGGGGTCGCTGAGTTTCAAAAAGGTATAGAATCCGGCAAATAGAATATAGATTTTGCCTACGACGACGCCAGGGTCGCTGATGCCAGCAGACTGTCGCTTTTACAGCTACCCTACGGTGCATGAATATCAAGGGAATTTTTCATACGTTTGTACGGAATTGCATGAATATCAAGGGAACTTTTCATACGTTTGTACGGAATCAAACTGCACGTGGCGCGACCGCTAAAGTGGAACTGCACGCGTGCAGTTTTTATACTTAAGCCCAGTTAACAGCGAGTTTGTTAACTGAGCTGTGGCGCAGTGCGTGAGCTCGCGCTTCCCGCGCGAGAGGTCCTGGGTTCGTTCCCGGGGCCTGAGGTCCTGGGTTTTCTCCCAGGGCCACTTCTCTCGTTCGAGTGCCACTCTCTTCCCTCAGCACCGATGATTACATACGTCGGTGCTGGCAGGCCGCCGTCTAGCCTTCCAGACCGACCGTCCAGCTGCCAAAAAACGCAAAAAAATTTTTTGTGACAGGAACAAAATAGGCATGTTTGGTTCTTAGGCGAAGCGAGTCTTAATATGCCGTTCGGATTTTTCACTCAGTTCTAGTGACTTTGTCTGTTTGCCTTGTACAAATGTAATTATCAATTGAATCGCAGCCACCCCCCTCATTTTCAACAGCTAAGATTAATTTTCGGAAATTTTGTTTTTTTCAAAGTAACCTCTTCCTTCTCTGATCCATCGCCGTCACTTTTGTCATCGTTCGCTGACGATGTTTCACCTTTTTTCCCGCCTTTCTTCCCTTTCAGTCTGTCCTGTATTGAAAGATACATCTAAAAGGCGGAGTCTAAAAGGCCTCATAGAACAATCTAAATGCTTACGGTTGTTGTATCCTAGTAAAAAACGCACTATAAATGTGAGTAGATTGATAAATATTTTGACCATTTGGTAGCTGTTTCACAAATATTATAGTGTTTCAACTTGTTCAAATGGGCGAGATCTCAGCCGTTAAGTAAACCCAGCCGTAAAGTAAATCCGGCCGTAATGCATAGTTGTACAAACGTATTTACGTTTACTCGATAAATACGTATACTCGAGTGCTGCGTAAATACGTTTACGTTTCCTCCCGAAAAAAAATACCGGTACTCAGTTGCTCGCGTACTTTTTGAAAGTACGTGAGTACAGAAAACGAGTATTTACAGATATTTATGTTTACTCACCTTTTACACAGCGTAAAAGTAGAAAATTTTTACTTTACGTTTTCTGTATTCAGGTGTGACTAAAAATAAAATACTTTACGTTTACGTTCACTTGAAAAAAGTTCAGTACTTTAAACAACTCTGCCGTTATGATGCCCGGCCTAAAGTAGCAACCTCTACTTTACGGCCGGACCATCCCCGTTCAAATGCACAATCAGTATTAATTTGCGCATTGTCGGCAAACGGTAATATTAAGGTTCAATGGAAATACACACACTAGTTTTCTATCCAATTTTCGAAAAATTTGGAACACACATCAGCTTTGAACGCATATTAGTTTATCCGAATGAGGCGTCTGTAAACTACTTTAAATGGAGATAAAAATAACTCATTCCCATAAACGAAAACGTGTTCAAACCGGATTTATCGGGGGAAAATTTTCGTCATACGTCTTTTATCTTTACGAAAGAAAACAAATGTATGAAAAAATTTTACCTTCCCATTAAATTCAACTCATTAAACTAGCCCGATGTTTTTACACCACGCAAAAAATGCACAAAATTAAAATGTTCAAACCTCTTCCATCTTTTTCACTTGTTCGATTTCTCCTTTCTCAATCACAGTCCAATCCTTGTCGTTTTCCTCGGATTTACGCGACGATTTACGCTCCAAATCCGCTGAAAAGAGACAAACGAAAATTGGCATCGTTTCAAAAAAGAAAACACTGCGACATTGGGCATGAATCGACGCAAAAATGGCACCGGATAGCAGTGAAAAGTAATTAAACTTACGGCTTTCAGACATCTCGAAGTGAATTCACGAAAAGATCGGCGAGGCGGCCAGATGGAGGCAACGCAGGCGATCACAAACACAGCATTTTTATTTTTTATTTTTTTGAATATTTTCGATCGGCTTCGGTTACGAATGAGGCTTTACCCTGCCCTCGTAGAAACATAACTTTTTGTAACAGTGTTTGAATATTTTTGTCTGATGGAATATGGCTCAACACACTAGTTTTCTACCGAAGAACGTCACTAGGACTGAGCTAACAGTTAAATCAAAGTTCTGGCCTATCAGAGTGTCAAATTGATCAGAGTTATTCCATTTAAAAAACCAGCGTCAAAAATTGGTCCCGCTATGCTATTTGGCAAGCAATTTTGACCCGAAGAAATTTCATACCACAAAAATTACGGTAACTTGACTTTAGAATGCGGTCACTAAAAAAGATATAGTACAAGCGACAGTATACCTTTGAATTGGATACCGTCCCGTAAATGTTTCGGTCCTTTTCGAATCGACAAACAAATCGAATGACAAACGTCAACTTTGTCCATAAGTAAAAGACATTTGAAAAAATCAGTGAAATCCAACGTTCCAGTTTCCACGATCCAGTGGCCTTTACGTTTTTTCTTCTAATGGTAGTGTGCCATTGTATTTTTATCGTCGACTTTTTTTACGTTCTAGTCTGCCGTTCTAATTGGAGCTTGCCTGGCGTTCTATTTTTCACTATTTTTAACATACAAAAAATATCTGTAAACTTATGTGGGGGCCACATTGATTGCGTGGGGCGGGAAAAGGCGTGTCTATTTGACTTTTTGTAATTTTGTCAACATTTATTTAGCACATTTTAATTGACATTCAACCATAGTTGTTAATGCGTATTTATTTTTACTCAAAAAGTATGCATACTCTGGTACTGAATAAACTTTGAAAAAAAGTATCTGTACTCGCATTTACGCTTACTTTTTGAGAGTACTCGAGTACAATAGAGTAATTTTTCCGAGTGCAGAAAGACTTATTTTTCTGTAATACACTACCGTGCAGCAGAGTTGGAAAAACGTATTTACGTTTACCCGAAATACCCGGTTATTCGGGTATTTATATTTACGTTTACGTTTACGTTTTCCAAAAATACCATTACGTTTTGTTACGTTTTCCTGACCGAAATACCCGGGTACTTCGGAAAACGTAAAAATTTCAATAGTTAGGTGTTTTTAGTGGCTGCGCCCTCAGAGGAAACTGCATATTGCCATGAATTCTCTACCGATTTTGATGGTTGACCACTTAAAACGGTCAGAATGACGTGGCGATCACTTTAGTCCCGCGATTAGAATGAGTACAAACAACACCTCAAATATTTAGTACACCCAATACATAGCCACTACTGTCCACTGACCGGAGTAGATGCCGTACATAAAAATGCAACAATATTTTGTCATAAACTGACAATAAATTATGAACAAAATAATGAAAGAAATGTAATATTTATGATAAAAATGCAACACAATTTTAGGTTCCGTCTTCAGATAGGTATGGCAGATGTCACAGTATATTTGATGAGTCATTTTTCCAAAATAGGCTAAGCTAAACAAACAGCTTTAAAAATTGCAATGCACTGAAACAGTGGCTGTAGAGTGTCCATTTAACCATGCTGGGCTTTTGAAATTTGGTAAAAGGATCCATTTGGGATGTGAAAACATTTGAGCAAATTATTTATCAGACTGAATTACAAAAATATGTAATTTTTGCTCAATTTTGATGTTGATATCATTGTTGTCTGTGTTTAATAAGATTATCATTTCTTATAGTTGTCTGACTCGATGTTGTTCATTATGGTGAGCATGTAGTGCTAAAACAAAGATATTGTATGGAAATCAGCGATTAGCCCATATAAAGGTGAAAATAATGGTATTTTCCAAAGCAAAATGTCAAATAATACGCATATAAAAATTTTACGTTTACGTTTTTTTTACGTATTCCTCGGTATTTTAAAAATACCTTACGTTTTAGTATTTATACTTTAGATTTGGAAAAGGTATTTACGTTTACGTTTACGTTTTCCAAAAATACCAGTATTTGTACAACTCTGCCGTGCAGAATAGTTGGGACTTTCAATGTGGGGCTGCAGGTTCATAAAAATTTTGTCGCTTCCCACTCCATTGAACCTTGCCAAAATTTGATGCCCTACAAGTATGTTGGGGTTTGAGGTTGGAGCTGTGACTAAATTTTTTTGTTTGCTTGAATTATTCCCCACGCCCGAGATAAGGGGGATCTATAGAAAGGTGATTGAAAAAATACAAAAATGGCTAATTTGTATGATAGAATTTGAAGCTTAATAAATCAGCCATTTCTGAGCTGATTTGGCTCATTCAACAATTCAAATGATCGTAAGAACCTGACGATTCCATTTTTGAGGTTGTGTTAGTGATGTCTAAATTCCGTATGCTGATTGAACCCGGTATTCAAACACAAGAATTTTTTTTCTGAAGATGCATTCAAATACTTTAGACAGTGAGAATTCACATAAAACAAAAATGAGTTCAATATCTTGTTCCAATCAAAAGTTATAGCACTTCAAACTTATTAGTGGTGTCTAATTTACTTATGCTGATTTAACTGATATGGTTTCCAACATCAAGAATTTCTGAGCATGCTATCAGAATTCATATGCAGAAAAAAAATTTTCAATATCTTTTTCCAATCAAAAGTTATGCACTTCAAACTTCTATCTTCTTTCCCTTACAAAGTACTTGCACATTAGACATTGTCAGTTGAGCCAAGTTTTCTCCTCTATAGAGCAAAGCAAAAATCTGAAATTTCCACACCAAATAGCCACACAGACCACTATGCCTTCCTCCATTTCCAAGTGGCTGGCAGTGCATGCAAAGGTGCAGCTGAAATAAATACATGCCACAATCCAACATACACATAACCATTTGCTTTTCATGCTCAGAATGTTCCTTGCTGCTCACAGAGCTCAGCAACACAGACAGGCAGTTGCCATATTGAAAATTTTGTTTAAAAATGAATTTTCTTTCTTATTCTTTTAATAGAACGGCATACCTATAACAGAATGACAGGTAGACATTACTTTGGATGAGTGCCAAAACACAAAAATATTAGAAAAATGGGTCATGAGAACATCAATGGTGTTCAGAACTATGATTTCGTTTTCACATTTGGTTCTGTTTGAATTGATGCTCTGTATTTAAAATGTTGTTTGTGTTTTTTAAACACTGTCTTCAAATGAAAAATGTGTGAAAAATATTGGTGAATATATAATGCAGAAACACAATTTAAATCATCAATTTTACATTTTTTTACATATTCATAATGGCAGATGAACACATTTAAATGTATCTGCAGTAACAGCTTGAGAGGCCGCAAAACGTAAGATGTACTCAGTCAAAATTTTGCAGAAAATAAGCAAAAATAGTTGAAAAAACATTAATTTTAAAAGATATTCAAAAATTCAAAAAATATTCGAAATTCGAAAAGACATCGATTTTAGACAAAAAACACCTGAAAATATTTTTAAAAAATTCCACAAGTTTCGCCATCGTTCCAGACGAGACAACGTTTCTACTCCAGCTGCCCCTGTTTTGTGACAAACATCAGCAGTAGTTTTTTATTTACTTTTTTTATTATGTCTAAACCAAAAGTGGGAAACCACTTAAAGTCACATTGCGTAAATAGCTTTGCATATATTTACCTAAACAGTTTCTGCTATTATATTAAGAACAGTAGAAAAAAGCATACAACCCCAAACTATAGATTGGAAAATGAATGAAGATTTCCCACCGTAACGACACAATTAGATGCCAAATATTTTTGGTTTTATTGCATAACAGAAAATATTGCTAATTTTTATGAAGGTATATACAAGTGAAAGCGTTCTCTAATAGTTTTAATATGAAATAGAAATTTACGCAGGGAATCGTTTTTAATGTTCTTTCTTCATTCACTCAATTGCTTAAATGAGTTATTGTCATCGGGGCAGGCCTGATACGCACATCTGCCCGTTACGCACATTTGCCCGTTTTTTCACTTGACACTTTTTCAAGTGATTTTCAGATATGAGTAAAGTGAAAAAAAGTTGCGCAATGACATTAGTGAACTTTTTTCACTTCACTCATATCTGAAAATCACTTGGAAAAGTGTCAAGTGAAAAAACGGGCAAATGTGCGTAACGGGCAGATGTGCGTATCAGTGCACCCCCATTGTCATCACCATGAAGAGTAGTTGACACGTTGACAGACACCTTGCTTCGGTCAACTGAAACACGTTCAAAGCCGATTTATGAGTATCCTAAATCTTTCGATATTTCTGTAGATAACTAGTGTGTGTGAGTGGAGCAGAGATGTTAAGTACTGAACTTTTTTCAAAGTATACATACCGTATTTCCTCGAAATACCCCCCCCCCAGATTGAGTGTAAAGAGAACGTACATGACAAATACTGCAGTTTGTGTTATGCGTAGTGCGGAACACACGTTAAAACAATGTCGGAATCACGTTAGAACAGTGTTTATACCATCTACGTACTAATATTAGTCTACACGAGTCTTTACATGTCAGTTATTGATGCATTTTTCTACCCCAGCGCACATCACAAACAACGATTTTGTACTAGGATTTCAAAAAAGTTCTTGTGAAATAATAACCCCCCCTCGAAATACCCCCCCCCTCGTTTAAGCCCCCCCCTCTCGGGACCACTATGAAACAATCACCCCCCGGGGGGTATTTCGAGGAAATACGGTAAATGTAAAGTCGTATTTCTTTTTTATTCACCCAAAATATGGATTTTCCAATAAGAGTCAGTGCTGAACCGACAATAAATCATCATATTCACGCGCTCCGAAAGTTTTTTCATTCTTTTTTAATGCGCGGCGTTCCTTTGCATATCAACCTTTTATTATTGGCGCTACTTTGTGATAAATACTTGACCTTAACATTGTTCAATTTTCACGCATAAGAAGTAGCCGGCAAAAATTTGTTGACATCTAAATTCGAATTCATTCTCGCTTGACTCGCTGTATGCAATCTATTTAACAGTGTCATGGATAGTGATGGAAATTGGAAATGCGCCATGGCGCTGGCGACATTCATGAATGGCGCCATGACGCTTTTGGCCCTTGGCGCTAGTTTTCCGTGGCACCAAGAACAAAATGCCTGGCGCTGGCGCTGGCGCCAAAGTAAAAAGCGCCATGGCACTTCTGGCGCTCGGCGCCATTTTGCTCTGGCGCCATTTTGCTCTGGCGCCATTTTGCTCTGGCGCCATTCGCGCTTGGCGCCATTTTGCTCTCGCGCCATTGGCGCTTGGCGCTGGGGTTCGGAAAAGCGCCATGGCGCTTTTGGCGCTTGGCGCCAAAGTTCCCATCACTAGTCACGGTCCGCTGAAACACTAGACTTTTTCGATACCATCGGCTGGCGGTTTCTCTGCGCTCTCTTTGAAAATTGAATTGCACTTCCGAAAAGCATCGTGGCCACCAGCTAATTTTCATGGTTCGAATTTGAAAACCTATCCAAAAACTAAATGGCGACACGAACACTGATTGAAGCTTCCATCATCCCGCAACTGAGCACTTTAGAGTTTAGACTCTGTGCACTACCGTATTTCTTCTAGTAGAACGGCGCCGTTCTATTTTTTTCTGTCAACTTTTTATCCTGCCGTTCTATTGGAGGTGCCGTTCTATTGGAGGCTGCCGCTCTATTTTTTTCATCAAACTTTTTCACACAATTTTTATTTGGACATAGTATTTTTCATGATACATGAGTGACTAGTGAAGTGAGTGAATGTTAATATCAGAGCATCAATTCAAACCAAACCAAATGTGAAAACAAACCCTGAATCATAGTTCTGAACACCCGGGCTGTTCTCACCACCAATTTTTCAAATATTTTAATGTTTTGGAACTCTTAAACGTAATTTCTACATGCCGTTCTATTGGAGGTGCTGTTCTATTGGAGGCTGCCGTTCTATTCTTTTCGTGGATGTAAAAAAGTGCCAAAACCTGCCGTTCTATTGGAGGTATGCCGTTATATTAGAAGAAATACGATAGTATTGGGATGCAATTATTAGTTGACAGAAATGACCAGTCCGTGAACTACTGTTGACGGAGAGCGACAAGTTTTCGGTGGAGTTTTACAACTGGAAACATGAAAACTAGCTTGTGGGGCGCCAATGTCGCAGTTATATGCATTCTGAAAGGGTAGAACATTTTTATATACCTACCTACGATTGATAACACACTTTTTTCTGCACCTGCTATTAGAGGGTACCTATTATTGTTTTCACTAGCTTTTACAAAGGTTTAATCAACACTGAACAACATTAATGCAATTCATTTTATCAAACTGGAAATTAACAATGTGCTGAACCAGACCTAGTACCTAAATATCAATTGACACAGAGTTAGTCTCTGATTTTACAATTTCACCCGTTTTGGCACACTGCCAGCTGTGCCTTTTTGGAGGATGCCTATTTTTTTTCTCTCGTCACATTCAAAAACGTTAAAAACTGTACCTTCAATTAGAGGGCACCTTTTATTGGAGGTATGCCTACAATTAGGGCTTATACGGTAATCTATCCAAATGTTTATATCCATGTAATCTTGCTAGCGGCAATTTCACTTTCATGTTTGCACAGCCAAGTGAAAACTGGGTATTTGGGTTTCCGTGCCAGTGGCACATGCCCAAACAAAATTGCAATTTTTCATCGAGTGGTGTAAATAAATAAATAGCCCAGCGATATCATGAATCTCGCAATTATATAACAAAAGGGAATTTTCGATACTTGAGCAATTTTTTGGAATTGTTGCGGCGTGGCCGGTTTTTTTGCGTTTCATATTTATTTGGAAGGTTCTGCAATTTCTTTAAATTCACTTTTTATTCTCATTGTTTTTATATTGTATTGTTCTCCATTATTTATGAATTTCATCTTTTCCATGGTAGAAAACTATAATATAAATGTATAAATGAACTTGTATAAATGTATATTTTTACACGGTGGTGAATTCGAGTGTATGCAAATATAAAGTGACCACACGTGAGTGACTATTCACTTTTAATCGAAAATCATTTTCATTTTGATTGGCATGCTGATTAAACTGCAAATTGCGTGTGTAAATAATCTGTCAAATGCAAAAATGCATCAATGCCAAAAAGATATTTGAAGCGCACCATTTTCTAAGCCAATGAACTTAGACCTCCCACCTTAGAATGCATCCATCCCAGCACATTCTATCAAACCACATTGAAGAGAAATAAAAAGCACCTCGATTTTCTAACGAATTAATTAACGAATTTATAACTAATGAATTTCTAACGAATTAACAATGGACTCTTGGTTACATTAATCAATTCATAATTATTATTGTTGTTGTTATTTAATCCGATAAGCACTAAAAATCATTTATTATTTCCCACAATTTAAAATGTCCGGACGGCCAAACAGCTGCTATGCAACATTCTCTAATGATATTTTAGAGGTGTATGACGGTCCGAGGGTTGCCAGTACGAGCTCAGGTGCCAGTCCCGCACCCTGTAAAATGTCCTGTAAAATGTCAAGTGTCGTGTTAAGTCTCTTAAGTAACGGAAAATGACCCTGGACAGTGTCAAATGTCATGCAAAGTGTCTAAAGTCATGGTAAATTGTCTGTTAACTGGCAAACTCTGTTTATCATTTTCCAAGGCATTTTACACTTTACATGCCACTTGACATTTTACAAGATATTTTACATGGTCCTGGAGTGCCCCCAGATGATATCATCAGTCAACGACACATGCCGCAACCGCAAGCAAGAATGTGTCCCAAATTTCCCGTGGCCAAAAACATTTTCGATTCAGAATCTAAAAAGGGCCTGTCCAATTCGGATTCCGATGAACGGTTGTCTGAAATCGATGGAAATTTGAGGGGGATCGATATCGATGGTCGGTGCGGCGGAAATTTGGCTCAACGCCAAGCGGATGTTCACCATTCCAGGGAGCGCTGCAGGTAATTTGCGCAGCTGGGAAATTTTTGAATTTATTTATTCCATGGGTTTTTTGATGAATGGACATTTACAGAATGTCTGTACATTGTTGATAAAACCAAATATATCGACAATGCGAAAGTATTTACGGGGATAGCTAGGAGTGACGGCAAATTCCCACTATGTGCTGGCGACAGTACCGCACGCTGTAAAGTGGGAAATGGATTGTCAAATGTTCTGTAAAACATCATAAATACAAATTTGTCAACGGTCACGTACCGTAAATGCTCTAATAATACGACAGTCGTACTATTTTTTTCAGCGCATTTTTAGGTGTCGTACTATTGGAGATGTCGCATTATTAGAGAGTGTCGCATTATTGTTTTCATCAAATCAACAACTTCATTGTCCACATAACTCAAACGTGAGCACGACCTAGTAAAGCAATAAACATCAACAATCGCCCATTAAATCGCCATTAAACATCAACATTAACAAAACAATTGTCCAAAAGCGCGGAATCGACGGCTTCCGCAGATTGGCGACATCATTACGCTGTTTTTTCTCGGGTGTCGCACTATTGAAGAGTGTCGCATTATTGGAGAGTGTCGGATTATTTTCACACAACGTGCCCAAACCTGTCGCACTATTGGAGATGTCGTATTATTGGAGACCTGTTGTATTATTAGAGCATTTACGGTAAAATATCACAAATTTGTGGAATGTCATGTAAAGTGTTACACAAATTTATCAAATCTCATGGAAAATGTCAAATGTTCAGTGACAAAACTTTTTTTTCAAATTTACATCTTGCAAGCATGCCACGATGCAAACCGACTTGTCAGTAGCAATTAAAATTTCGCCTTTATAATAACATATAATTTATACTAATCACATTCACAGACCAAAGCAGCAACTGATCAACCTGAAACATTGCACACAAGAGGATTACCTGTGGCACAAAACCGCGCACGCAATTGATGAAAATGCACATATCAATGGAAATTACCCAAAGTATAGACCATCATCTAGCCCAAACACGTTAAAGCGAACTACGGAAGCCTTTTTTAAGAGTAGTGCAAAAAGACGGGCAAATTGGGCCAACTGTTGCTTTAATTCAACCATATCTGGTTTGTGTTTTTATCTTTTTATTGGTTTGATGTTTGAGCCTACTACTGGCAGTTTGCACACCAAGGTGCAAATCACACAGAAAATGTGTGTCTGTTTTTCATGAAGCATTCAAAAAAGCAAAAATGAAGCTCAAATGCTTTCACCGTAATGCTTCGCAGAATGCTTTTCTTTAATCCATCATGGCATTATGATACGGTTGAGAAAAGTACCACACTATTATTTTTAGTCGTTTTTCTTCCATTTTTTCCCCTTCTATGACTTCACAAACATATATAAAAGCCTGTCTGAATTACGTTTTCTGTACTCGAGTACAATCAAAATGTATACAGCCCAGGAAATAAGCAATACTGTATCAATTGGCGCTGCCAAAACCTTCCATTCCTTCACTCAGCGCAACACCCCCTGAATAAGGCTCGCTTGGCATGTAAACCGCTTGGCATCTAGACTCGTTGCGGGGGTGTACCGTATTTCTCCCTGTAAAGCACCCGGGTGCTATACAAATTTCAGACCCTTTCCAGCAACCTTTTTTAAAAACTTGTATAACACCCGGGTGTTAGGTCAGGGGGTGCTATGCACGGAAACACCTACAAATTCAGCGGGTAGTAGGTAGTGATGTAAAGGCACCGGGGCACCGGTGCCCCGGTGCCCCGGTGCTGGGCACCGAAGGGCACCAGCACCGGTGCTGGTGCGGTGCCATTGCAATCTTCAGGGGTGCCATGCCGGTGCCGGTGCCATTTTTTTGCAGAATAGCACCGGTGCCGGTGCGGTGCGGTGCCATTTTTTTGCCGGTGCCAAAGGTGCTAGCACCGGGCCAAAGTAAAAGGCACCGTGAAAGGCACCGGCCAAGGCTTCATGTGCTGTGCCATTTTGTCCATAGTATGTGCTTATTCATATTTCAAAAAACAGCGATATATTTACCCAACCGTTTTTGTCTTTTTTGTAAACCTCCCATCAAATAAATATACCTACTGTGAAATCCATTTTACCCGATACGTGATGATGAACGAATCTAATTTTTTTTTGAATTTTAAATCATTTTTATATTTTATATTTATCTTACTGTTTTGTTCAAAATTTGTTGTCAGTTTATGACAGAGATATATAGTTCCATTCTCTGTACAGCAACGATTCCGATCAGTAGACAATAGTGGCTATGGACATTGTAGTGAATTAAATATTTTATCTTTCATTTGTAATCATTGTAATTGCTTCATAAAAGTGATTGCCACATCATTCTGATCATTTTAAGTGCTCAACCATCAAAATCAGTTGAAAATTCATGGAAATATGCGCTTCCAAAAGTGAGACCACTGAGAAACTGCCCGATATTCACTTCAGAAATTCCAGCCCGGTGCGGTGCCTTTCGGTGCTAGCACCGGCAACCCGCCGGTGCCCTTCGGTGCCGGTGCCATTTTTTCCAAAAGGCACCGGTGCCGGTGCGGTGCGGTGCCATTTTCTGGCCGGTGCCCCAGGGTGCCAGGTGCCCTTTTCATGCGTTGGCAAAGGTGCCGGTGCGGTGCGGTGCCATTTTTCCCGGTGCCTTTAACATCACTAGTAGTAGGGTCAGATGCTTGTTTTCTATTTGTGATACATATCCCTGCATATTTAGGCTTTTTTAGTTCCCAGCATGCAGCGATTCAATGAAAAAATGCATGCTGCGGAATTACAATGAGTGGCGCGCGCCACGCACAACATTTAAGCAATTCAAATCGGGTGATCTTTTTGAAACCGAGCATAGCACCCCCGGGGTGCTATGCAGCTGTATAACACCCCGGGTGTTGTGCACGGGGGGTCCTTTACACGGAGAAATACGGTAATGGGGGAGGGCTGCTCAGATATTCATCCATCCCGAGGCTAATATAACCTGATTGTCAATTTTGCCATACATATCATAAATATGTATTTTAGCCCCAGCGAGCCCCCAGAATAATTTTCAGCTATCTATCACTCCAGAGGAAGGATTTGTTATCTATGAAGCCCCTGCGAGGGTCAAAACCTCGGAATCCCGTGATCCGTTGTCTACATGCCAAACGGTTCACATGCCAAGCGACACAGGGCAGCACTATACAAGAGCCTTTGGACTCACAAATGGATAGATATGTCCCAGAAAGTTATGTCCCAGTTCTGGAGACACTTTCCTGAACTTATGGTACAAATGAGATGACAACTCATGGATTATGTTAGTAAGTAAATTGTAGTTACCAGTTATGACCGCACTTGTTCTCACTCACTCCCTAACGATCCGGAATACATCCCAAAACTAGGACCTAACTTTTTGGTACATATCTATCCATTTGTAATTCCAAAGGCTCTTGTATACTGCTCAGGGCTAATCCCACCCCCCCCCCCCCCCCCTTAGACGATTCGTGGTCGAGTCGATCGATCTGCTTCGCGTTGCTGATAATCTGCACGGGCATGGGGCTGGCGGTGACGCTCTTCACCGGCATAGCCCTGTTCATCGCGCAGAGGAACGACTTGCGACCGGGCGATTTCAAGTATGAGAGTGATGGGATTTATCAGATGGTGCGGACTGATGCTGTGCGAATTGAGACAATCCCCGGTTTGTGCGGACATTTTTGTGCCATTTAGCATGTTTGAGTTGTTAAAAGTACTGAACTGAACATTATTTTTTCTTTTTCTTTTTTTTTCGCACTGCCTGAGTACAGAAAACGTATCTTTGTAATTTTACTCATCAGAAAACGTGAAAAAATGTACTTTTTCTTAGAAAACTCACATTTTTACTTTCAAATTCACTGGTGCTTGTTTAAGCGTGTAAAAGCGAGTACAGGTACATTTTCAGAGGAAAAGTAGACATATTCACCCAGTACTTGAGTACACATATTTTTTTCAAATAAATGCAAATATGTTTTAACAAGTGTATATCATATTTACCGTATTTGCTTGAATAATCCCCCTGGGGGATTATTATTTCGCCAGACTTTTTTGAGGGAGGAACTTTTCGAGGGGGGGAATTATTCAAGGGGGGAATTATTATTTCGTCAAAATTTTCAAGCATCCTTCTATCAAGTCAGTTCACGAACTATGCATTTTTATAACAAAAACGTGCCATTTTTGTTATAATTTGGCACAACTAATTGATGAAATATTTTGAAGGGGGGATTATTCGAGGGGGGGGGGAATTCTTATTCCCTCACTCGTCTTACAGGGGGGATTATTCGAGGGGGGGATTATTCAAGGGGGGAACTATTCAAGCAAATACGGTATATGAAAGGCACACGGAGTCACACTTTCAGACAAACCAACACTAGGAGCAAACGAATCAGACGTGGCAGTCACAGAAACAAGTTCACAGCTGTATCCATTGGAACCTACAACAGGCACCAGAGGGACAATGTCGAACAAGATTCGTACAATGGATACACTTGTGTTATTCAGGCCCACTCAGCTAACTGCCCAGGTGCCAGTCCCTGACCCTGTAAAATGTCTTGCAAAATGTCAAATGTCATGTGAAGTGTCCAAAGTCGCTTTGAGAAACTTTGCAGGACAAAAGTTTTCCACATTTACAGTTTTCCCATTTTACATGACTTTAGACACTTTACATGACATTAGAAATTTTACAGGGTATTTTACAGTGTCTGGGAGTGCCCCCAGTTTGGTCCAATATTGCTTCAGAATGAGGGTGAAACGTATCACAGTAATGAGGTTTTTAGTGAAAGTGAAGAAAATAATGGGGGCACTTTGATGCAATTGAATGGTGAGCAGCTCAAACTCAAAGACAAAGACAAAGACACATCAAAAAAGACAAATGGAAACACATTCACAGTAAACTATACTGTGAATAAAAGTCCGGGATATGTGAAAGCGTCACAGCATCTCCTCAGCTCCATGAACTTTGATATTGATCCCTGTGATGATTTCTATGAGTTTGCCTGTGGCCTGTGGCCAATGAAAAATCCAATACCAGAAGATAAAGCCAGCTACAGCACGTATGCAAAGGTGGGTGTGCTGTTTAAATTGAGGATTGTTTACTCTATGAGCCGACGACGAAAAATACGTGAGAAAGTTCCATAATTTCATAATAAAGTTCCATATTTGCTACCGTATTTCTTCTAATAGAAGAGCGCCGTTCTATTTTTTCGTCAACTTTTTTACCTTCCGTTCTATTTTTTTCGTCAACTTTTTTACCTGCTGTTCTATTGGAGGTGCCGTTCTATTTTTTACCAATTTTTTCACACAATTTTCATTTCAACTCAGGTTTATTTTCAATGAAGCTTGATCGAGCAACATTTTAACATCAGAGCATCAATTTGAAGTTTTACATCAATCTTTTAACGTTTTGAACGTTCTCACCACTTTTTTTTTGTATTTTGGTGTTTGGTATGTTTCCAAAGTAATCTCCACCTGCCGTTCTATTGGAGGTGCCGTTCAATTGGAGGCTGCCGTTCTATTGTCTTCGTGGGAGCAAAAACGAGCCAAAACCTGCCGTTCTATTGGGGTGCCGTTCTATTAGAAGAAATACGGTAAATAGTAAATAAAGTGAACGGAGTGAAGTATATTGACTTGTTAAGTGCACACACATGCGAATTAGCAGATAATTTGAGCCTGTCGTTCAAGACTTATAGGACTTTAAAACGAATTTCAGTTGTCGGTTTGGAAAATATTCATTTTTTACGTTGATTTGTCGTTATTCTGTAAGTCCTGCTTAATTCAGCTAAATATCAACAATTTTAACCTCAGGTCTCTGACGCAGTAGCCAGTAAAATAAGAAAATCAATAAAAAATCAGAACATTGCGAATACCGAACCGAAATACGGCTATTCAAAGCCGATGCGTTTCATGCATCAAACATTTGAGAAATGCATCGACGAAAAGTTGGCAAATGAAGTTGGCGCAAAGCCAATTTTGAATGTGTTGCAGTGGTCGGATGAACCTTATGCAAATCTGGTGCCAGTCCCAGACCCTGTAAAATTCCCTGTAAAAGTCAAATGTCACTCAAAGTGTCTAAAGTCATGGAAAATCCCCTGCCAAATGGCAAACGAGTTGCCATTTTGCAGGGCATTTTCCATGACTTTAGACACTTTGCTTGACATTTGACATTTTACAGGGTCTGGGATTGCCCCCTGGAAGCAGAGATAGCCTTGCCCAAATTGGGGTGCTGGCCCATGATCGATCAAAATTGCAATTTGACTCGGTTTCAACCAGAGAAGGTGGGTCGAATTTAGACCGCTGAACTTGAGGCCTCTTTTGGGGGTCTTAATTTCAACTTTAAATCTGCATGTTTTAGATCATTGATGCTTTTTCTGAAAGTAATATTAGTCGTCTTAAGGTTCAATATCAAATGATAAAAAGTCGATATGTCCTGAAAAAGTTGACAGTTTTCGGAGAATTTTGGACACGATTGAGAGATGGCGGTACGATTGAGGTACTTCATACAGGACAAGTTGAAAGCCTGTATCATCATACTTTGATGCAATCAATTTTGTCGTGAAATTTCTCGCTTGAATTTTACTTCGAGGTGTAATCGCAGATCGACATCAAATATGTACATCTACATGTTTATAATTATGATAAACATAAACTTACAGGCAATAGGTCAACTGAAGCAACACTACGGCATCGACACTCTCGTATACACCTATGCCTACGCCTACGAACTAAACTCTAGTCAGGTGCCAGTCCCGAACCCTGGAAAGTGTAGAGTCAAGTGTCAATTGTCATGCAAATTTGACAATTGTCATGCAAAGTGTCAGGCAAAGTGTCAATTGTCATGCAAAGTTCAGTAATAAACTACCTAGGTATTTTTTGTATTGATTGACATTCTACACTCGACTTGACACTCGACTTGACATTTTACAAGGCTCGGGACTGCCCCCCGGTCGTTCTTCAATTAGCCGGTTCACTTTTGCCCCTGGGTCTCGGCTCATTCGATCACCAGTACTATTTGATGGCGAATTCAAGTGGACATGAGAAAAATACTGAGCATGGAAGTAATCCTTATGCTGCGAAATGGAGTAGAAAAGTTTTGGACGCCTATGAGATGCTGATTGTGGAAGTTTCAACGCTCATAGCCATGGAAAGCGGGTCTGTTTATGGGCGGAGGTATCTTAGGGGTTTTTTGGGGTAGCATTTTGGGGTGGGGGGTCGGCGCCCGAGCGCTGGGGGTTTATAACTCTTGGCGTGGGTTTATAACTCGGGGGTTTATAAGAGAATGTACATTTATGACATGATTACCCACCCCCTCGAAATACCCCCCCCCACCCAAATTGAATGTACAGAGAATGTACATAACAAAACTGCGGTTTGTGATTCGGCAATGCAAAAAACACGTTAAAAACGATGAATTGTTACGTTAGAACATTGTTACACACTGAAATAAGTCATTAGACTCATATAAATATAGCGGTTATTGTTGCATTTTATACGTCTGCGTACGTTACAGATGACAATGTAGTACTGGAATTTCAAAATTCTGGCGAAATAATAAGCCCCCCCCCTCAAAATTCTCACTCTGAAACAATGAAGGGCTAATATGAAAATTAAAGGCATCCTTCTACGAGATGTAGATTGTAGGGTAGGTTATTCATGTGCAATTTTGCCCCGTGCAATAATAAACCCACTGGAGACATTTCGAAGTAATAAGGTAATAAAAAACCCAAAAATTTTGTACACAGCCGTCCAGCGAACTTTCACAAAGTGGCACAGTCATCGAAGGAAATAATAAAATTGGAGACACAACTTGCCCATTGGATCGACTGGACACTGAAAAATGAATACAGCCTGAACTTACTTAAAGTTCCCGAATTGCAAGAAAAGTATCCCCACTTTGAGTGGGAATTATTTTTGAAGAATCTCTTGCCGAACAATGTCAGGAAGCACTTTGGAAAGGATTTAAGTGTCGAAGTGACCAGCCCTGAATTTGTCAACAAAGTTGGTTTTCTTTTAATGTTCAACATGTGCCAGTCGCGAACCCTGTAAAGTGTCAAGTAAAGTGCCAAATGTCATGTAAAATAGCATATAGATGCAGCAAATGTCATGATCAAATAAAAAGTCCAATAATCATAACATTAGCTTTTTATTTAAATTGACATTTTACATGACGTTAGACATGTTACAGGGTGCGGGACTGCCCCCACATGTATTCATTTATGAGACAATGCGATAAATACACAGGTAACTACCATGGCAAAAACGACAGAGCCTAGAATTATTCAAAATTATCTAATCTGGAGAATGGTTAAGCAAAGTCTGCCCTTCCTTTCCAACAAATACACTGACGCGTTGGCGAAATTTAACAAAGTTTTTCATGGCATTGAAAAACCAGAGAGAAGGGATACCGTTTGCGAAGACTTGTTGAGGGGAAGGTAAGTCGTTAACCTGTAAAATATCAAGCGCCATGCAAATTGTCAAATGACATGTAAAATGGTAAACATGTGTTGCACTTTAGCCACTTTGCATGACACTAGCCACTTTGCATGACACTTTAGCCATTTTGCATGACACTTTAGCCACTTTGCATGACATTTTTACATATTCCGGGCATTTTCCACGGTGTGTGATTGGTCCCCAGTGGCTGTTGTTCAATACCGTGCGGCGTGTAGTGATGGAACGCGCAATGGCGCTAGCGCCATGGCGATTTTGGCGCTTGGCGCTGTTTTTGCATAGCGCCAGGAACAAAATGCCTGGCGCTGGCGCTTGGTCCTAGCACCAAAGCAAGAAGCGCCACTGCGCTTCTGGTGCTTGGCGCCATTCTGCTCTGGCGCCATTGGCGCTTGGCTCTGCGGTTTGGACAAGCGCCATGGCGCTTTTGGCGCTTGACGCTAAAGTCCTGGCGCTTTTTCCATCACTACGCGTGAGCACCCAGCCCCAAGTTTTATCGATTGGTTAAAACTGAGCCAAAAAAAATGTGCAGCGTGCACACAGGGCAATACACAGGCACAGCAAAAAATGGGTGTGTGGATGCGCGGTGAAGCGTCGGGAAGTGTCTTCACGCCAGAGCCTTCACGCAGCATGCCGGCGCTTCCACACGCATCACAAAAATCTGCGTGAAGGCACTTCACGCCTCTTAATATGGCGCTCCCACACAAATGTGTGCATGGGAGAAGCGTGTGGAAGCGCTAGCGCGGTGAAGTGTCTTCCGCATTTTGGATGCGCGTGAAGCGCGCGGTGAAGCGTGTGGAAGCGTGTGGAAGACACTTCACCGAGATTTTCGTGGTGGTGGACGCGTGTGGAAGCGTGTGGAAGCGCGCCGCTTCACGCCCGCCCGCTTCCACACGCTTCACAGATCCATTTTTTGCTATGAGGGCCATTACACCGCACCCAAACCAAAATCCACAGGTTCGATTTGCCATCGCTGGCAATGGTCTCTGCCAGGGCGTACGTGGAAGATGGCCATTTCGAGGAGGCCGACCGCGTGCACGCACAACAGATGGTCGGCGATATACGCACCCAATTCGAGCAAATGGCTAGATTTTGAAAAATTGCAGTTTTGGTTTGGACTGAGTTACCGTATGTGGTCGAAATGCCCCCAGGGGGTGTTATTTATGGGTTTTATTTTTATACAGTTCATTCGGAAATTGATGTAGGTATATTTGGAAAGCGGTGAATGGAAAGGGAATTTTTCGACCAAAGCCATTAAATAAGAGCACAGCATCCGCTGACATTTAATATTTTTTTTATGAATTTGGCACAAATCCGACAGTTTTTGACCCTTCTTTTTGACCACCCTTCTACTGTTTTGGTGGCCCAAATTTATCTCAAATAGTGTATATACCATAATGTAGACCTTCTGTTGGAGACCTGCCCTTCTATTGGAAGAAATACGGTAATAGAGTAGCTCATATATTAGAAATTGTCCTAAATTGCCCCCTGTCCTAAATTGCATTTTGATGACACCATTATGAAATTAATTATGTATTATTTTCGATAATTTTCACATTTTTCACCAACATCAGGTTACAAAACTGCACTGGATGGATACACACACGAAGATCGAGGCGCTCAAAAAGCTCGTGGCTATGAAAGCGAACATTGGCTATCCAAACTGGATATTTAACGACACTGCCATGATCAGCCATTACCACGGTCGGTAAGCGTAAACGTAAAGGTTGTTTAAATCTCCCATGTGTACAGAAAACGTAAAAACAACTTTTACACTGTGTAGAAGGTGAGTAAATTACTTTTTCCGGGTAAAACGTAATAAGGTGTATTTTTTCTCTCATGTACATGGTCCGGCTGAAAAGTCTCCGGGCAGTGCTCGCCATTCGCGCTAAGGATAAGCTACGGTCATAAAATTTTGACAGGTTAATATATCAGGTGTTCTGAGTTTTCACCTAAAATTTTACCCCTCTAGTTCCACCCACTGCGGAACTGTGGGGGTTACAATTTCGGTCATTTTGTACTGATGTACAAATGGTGCCCTAGCTCAATGCTGCTTTAAGTTGTGATCATGAAACTTTGGCTACTTTAAGCCACCAGTGTTGGCAATGTGCCAGCACTAACCAACATTACATATGAAATCATAAGCCTAGTTCATATTGTCATTACTGTCACTACTCTCACTACCAAATTCATCATTCTGCCTCTCCTTCTCAAAAAGTGGTTGATACAGGATGCATTTTGCATGCACACTGCTGTTGAACACAGGTAATGTGTCCACTACAGATAAGTAATGAAACATAGGGAAATTTCAAACACATAACTCACTTACTGCACATTTCAAAACAACATTAAAATCACTGCATTACTACAACGTGATCTCAGATGATCACCAAAAACATCCATCACAGTTCCCACGTTTTTTGCACATCACCCTGATCTGCATATTAATTTTACCTTAACAGCAATGATGTTGATAAAAGTGTTGAAACTTTTCAGCACATTACCAACACTGGTGGCTTACACTAGCCAAAGTTTCATGATCACAACTTAAAGCAGCGTTGAGCTAGAGCACCATTTGTACATCAGTACAAAATGACCGAAATTGTAACCCCCACAGTTCCGCAGTGGGTGGAGCTAGAGGGGTGAAATTTTGAGTGAAAACTCAAAACACCTGATATCTTAACCTGTCAAAATTTTATGACTGTAGCTTACCCCTAGCGCGAATGGCGAGTACTGCCCGGGGACTTTTCAGCCGGACCATGTACAACGTAAATGCAAGTGATCTTTTAAGGGAAAGCGTAAAATCGCGTTTTTTTCTAATAAAAATGTAAAAGTATGTAAAGGTGGTTTTTGCGCCGGCATTTTCGCAGCCATTTCGATTCAATTTCGAGCCGCTTCTATTTGAAAAGCAATTCCACAACAAATATTTAATATAAAACACAGTAAGGCACCCATAAATTTTTCTGAATTATTATTTTTTCTATACCTGTGTACTTTCAAAAAGTACGCGTCAAGACGGGTACAGGTATTTATTTTTTCCAGAGAAAACATAAACGTATTTACTCAGTACTCGAGTATATGTATTTTTTGACTAAACCTCAATTCGATTGAACAACTACGCAATCTACAGCTCATTCCCACTGGATATCGATTTGTTGTCGAAACACCGATGTATGTCGCAGATCTCACATCGATACAGCTACTCAACAGAACTTCAATGTTCAGCACATTCCTGTACATTCGTGGATGGGCTGTGCGCAAAAACATGCAGTGAGAAATTTCCACCTACCTATACCCCGTTGACCGCATGCTATGTAGCTTTCTGAAGGAAACACTCCATTGTGACATCATCGTAGCAACTCTGCCCAGTTGTTTTTTTACATATTTTTTTTGAAACAGAGCATGCACAAGTTGCAGAGCTGGCGCGTTACCAACTAAGACATAAGTAATTTCGGACGCATATATTCTGGTCAGCCGAGTATAACATACGAATCTTCCTCTAAACCATTATAGAATGTCACATTGCAAATGTGCAGATCACTAATCGATAATGGAGCGAGTTTCAAACACGATACTTTTGGCGGGCCGCCAACTGCAACCGACGCGTGGTACAGTGCGCCCAGGAATGCTATATCTGTCCCGATGGGTGAACTGCACGTGAGTAGTGATGCGAAAAGCGCCAGACATTTGGCGCCAAGCGCCAAAAGCGCCATGGCGCTTTTCAGACTTTAGCGCCAAGCGCCAGAGGCGCCACAGCAAATTGGCGCCAAGCGCCAAAAGCGCCATGGCGCTTTCCCGAACCTTATCGCCAAGCGCCAAAGGCGCCAGGAGCCCATGGCGCCAGCGCCAAAATGATTTTGCTTTTAATGGTACAGGTGAGACACAGTACCATTTTCTTCAGTTTCGATAACTTGTGTTGCCGTGTGTCGATAACTTGTGCACCAGGTGACAGTAGCCGAAAAAAATTCGCCTCAAGGTAGATGGATAGCTTAGCCGGTCTGGGTGAGATAGCTGGCCGATTGGGGTAGTAATACCAGCCCAGCCCCCCCCCACCCTGCATGCCTGCAGTTCCATGAGAAAAGTGAGCACACCCTACTCTGATATCCAATATACTGCATCAAAAACAAAACAGGACAATTTTAAATCTCATCACTATCTGTGATATGATGCATAATTTATCACATCACATTGTTGTAACATTCTTTATACAAAAAAGCAGTGAAAATACCAATCACTATAAACAATTAGAAGTGGGAATGCAGAATGTAGATTTTAGAATGTAAATGTTTTGCAAAATTGCATTTTACACACATCTTTCTGCATCAATTAATGCAGAAAATTGTCAACTATGTGGCGCTTTTTTGGCGCTTTTAAAAACACTAGCGCCAAGCGCCAATGGCGCCAGGGCACTATAGCGCCAAGCGCCAAAAGCGCCATGGCGCTTTTAAAAAGTCCAGCGCCAAGCGCCAATGGCGCCACAGCAAAATGGCGCCAAGCGCCAAAAGCGCCATGGCGCTTTTTGCTTTGGCGCTAGCGCCAGGCGCCAGCGCCATGGCGCTTTCACATCACTACACGTGAGTGAACTTGCGGCGTGAAGCCTCCCGTGTGCAGTCACGGACCCTGTAAAATGTCAAATGTCATTAGAAGTGTGAAGTTATGTAAAATGCCCTGGGAATTGGCGAAATTACGGCTTTGAAATCGGATTTTTGGACTTATCGACATCTTATCGAAAAATTATCGAATCGGACTTATCGAAAAATCGCAATTTTGATTATAGCGGAAAATTGTCAGATGAGCATTCTAAGAGGGGAATGCAGACTGAGTACGCATGTAGATCTGTTGCATCTGGGTCAGATGCATTAGATGTTTACTTCCAGAATGTAAATACACTGAGAAATAAACAAGAGCAGGTCAAGACAATCTGCGGCATGGGGGCTCATGTTATTGCGCTATGTGAAACTGGTGCAAAAACACGTTTGGGGTTACCAGTAGTTCCGGGGTACACTCTGAATATAACGCCATGTCCTGAAAAGGGGACGGGAGGTCTAGCCATATACACAGCTGACAGTATACAGGCCGTAATTACAGGGGGGGGGGGTTCTGGGAAACCACCTCTAATGTACTGTGGGTTAAGTGCATGTGGGAAAGACATCATTGCCATATTGGTGTCGTGTATCTACACGACCAGGGAAAAGTGCAGAGAGATGAAAGGGCGCAGGCAGAAAATACTGAAATAATTGCTGCGTTAGGTAAACAGTGTGCGGAGTATGACGGGAACAACACTCCATATTTACTCATTGGTGATTTCAATGGGCATATAGGTAATACACTGCCAGGGTTGGACGGTAACTCGGGGGATATTAACTCAAATGGTAGGCTGATTCATGCACTTGCGGAACTGAATGAACTTTCAGTAGCCGTACCGCAAAAAGGCCATATCCATACATATTTCTCAGGGACAGTATCATCGCTCTTGGACCTAACTTTGTATAAAAGGAGCAATGTCCGAGATATCTATCTCGAACATATTGACAGGGATAGTCCACATGCAATCATGTCGGACCATTCAGCTCTACGTTTACATGTGCTTTTTATGCCTCAATGTAAATCTCATGGCATCGAACGCAACGTAAACTTAATTCAATGGTGTGTGAGTGGGGAGGAAAAAGTTGCACCATTTAGTGAGGCTATTGAGAGAGTGTTATCAGCCGTTACGTATGAAAATTGTACATATGCAACACTTTTACCTCTCTTTCAAAACACAGCCTTAGCGCATTTTAAGAAAAGGGGAAACAGGCAGTCAGTTGACAAATTGAAAGTAAGAATTTGTGAACTGAAATCTAAGATCCAAAGGACCCGGCGTGCATTACACCGTGGGGAGGTGGGATATCAAGAATATAAATGCATGGTAGGGGGGCTAAAGGAGGAAATAAGGAACACTGAAAAGACGGCGCGTGATAATTGCAACGCGCGGCGACTTGATTATGAACTAAGCACAAACAATGTAAAAACGGACTTATACAGCCTAGCGAAGAGGTTCAGAGCGCCGGCTATAGAATACCCGGCACTCAGAAAACCTGAAGGTGGGACTGTTAATAATTCCGGGGAACTTAATGACGTATTGAAGGGGTTTTGGAAAACAGTCCAAACTGCTAACCCTATGGAAAATAAAGAAACGGTGAGGGTGACTTCACTATCTGGTGTCATCTCTGGCATAAATAGAGAGGGTCTTGACCTATCGATTTCAGAGATAGACGTAAAGCGTGCCTGTAAGAAACTTAAGCTTTCTAAATCACCTGGAACAACCGGGGTGTATCATGAAATGCTTAAAGGAGCGGGACCTGAATTAGTAAGAGTTCTTACTATTCTCTTCAACTCCTGGTTTGACGGTGCGGAAATACCTAGAAATGCAAAAATTTGCAAACTGCAATTATTGCATAAAAAGGGGTCTAGGCATGACGTAAACAATTATAGATCAATAGGACTACAATGTAACCTACTGAAACTATACTGTTGTATCTTAAACAAACGCCTCCTAGATACATTCGAGGCCGTAAACGGCTTTGGGGACATGCAGGGGGGGTTTCGTAAGAAACGTCGTACAACAGATAATCACGTGGTCATGCAGGGATGCTTAGCACAATCAGGTAAATTATCTGCATGCTTTGTCGATGCCGTAAAGGCATTCGACAGAATCCCAAGGGATCTTTTATGGGAAAAACTTCTAGCATATGGCTACACTTCTAAATTTGTGCGTGCTATGTCTAATACATACACCAATTTAGAGTGTTTCATTCAATATGGCGAGTTTGCATCTGACCTTATGATGTATAACAATGGGGTGAGACAGGGTTGCTGCTTATCTCCTAGTTTATATGTCATTTATATGGCAGATTTGAGGACAGACCTAGAGAAATCTGGTACGGGTGCAGTTTTAGGTAGTAAACATGTACCAGCCATTTTTTTTGTGGATGACATTGTTCTGCTGGCGAATACAGATGAAGTTTTGCAGCAGATTATGGATGTATTCACACAATGGGCTTGGAAATGGGGTGTGGCAATAAATCCTTCTAAAAGTAAGGTTATGCACTTCAGACGTAAAGCACAGATTTCCACAAAATGGAAGCTGGGATATAATGCCCAGAAAAATGTTCAGACCATAGATGAGGTTGATGAAATTAAGTACCTGGGGATACGGCTTTCATCCGGTCAGGACAGTCTGAAACTGCATAGGGACAATCTTTTACAGGGATCGCATGTAGCATCGATTCTTGTAGGAGAGGTACAGCAGTTTAGTTCTCGGCCTTTTTGGGTGACAAACAGACTCTGGAGCCTGTATGCAATGCCTAAAATACTTTACGGTGCGGAAATAAGTGGGATGTCTAAATCTCATTTGAAGAAACTTGTGAGTCTACAAATGCAGACATTCCGGCACGCACTTAAAGCACCAATGTGGATCAATAGCAGAATACTTGCCATTGAAGGGGATCTTACTACTGTTAAGGGAGCTTATAATAAGCTCGTTATTAGTCACAGTAGGTACCTGAGGGGGGTGTCTGTCAGTAAAACGACTGCAGAAGCTGCGGCCATCTGGCAGACACTACGAAATGGTCAAAAACGCCAGAATAGTCCCGTAGGGCGTGAAGTGAAAATTCAGAAGGAATGGGATCTCAATGCTCTACTCAGTAAAAAGGGGCTAAAACTCACTTGTAAAGAAAAATCCTGGGATGATAAAAGCCTGGGGGATGTGCATGTGTCTAGGGTGCGTGGGGAACGGTATAGTGGTTTGAGTATGTTGCCTATCAACCCAAAATCATTGTACCGTAATGAGCTGGCTTGGTTATGGTTTAGACATGGCCTACTACAAGAAACCATTCAATTCACTTTGGGGGTTGGCAGAAGAAGTAGGATGCATGTGAATTGCATATTCTGTAAAAGAAATGGAATACACATGTGGTTGACAGTGTCACATATCCTGTTTGGGTGCCCCTCCCTACACCTGACTGGGTGGAGGGAGGGACTTCTTAAAGCACTGCCGGGGTTGTGTTGTGAAGGGGGATGTGCTGAAAAAATAAAGGTAGCGAGTCCGGTTATCAGATCTGATATAATCCGTTCACCGAACCTGTGCCAAACAGTAAGAGTAACGCTATCTAAGGAGGTGTATGCTCTTGATAAAGGGCTGTGTACTATGTACACAGGTCCGGTACAGAGGTAATACTTGCAAATTGAGTTGGACATGATTTAGATGTTAATTTACATTATTTGCTGGTATTTTTTGCACCTTATGCACACCTTTGCAACATTTATCTAATGCACTTCTGGTATAGAACACACTGTATCTGTAAATTAGAACATGGATATGGTAGACGGCTGCAAGAGAGTTATTGGAGCGGTCTATCAAATATCTCTGTTCTACAGTGTTTTAATATTCTGTTCTATAGTGTTTTAAGTAAGTAAATTTTTGGTCTGACTTGAAGAAGAATCCAATCATATTAGTGTGTGCAACACTATAATGAGCTTTGGTTTAGCAGGGTGCACCCTGGCTACCGAAGTGCGTTGATTTGGATTGGGATTATGAGAAGTAAATTTTCTTTAAGTTTCTTTTTGTGCTACAATTATCGTATGATGTTTCTACATGTGTTTCCAAAGGTTTTATACTTAATTCACTTTTTGGTATTTCGCGTGTTACATTTCACTTGCCATAATTACATTAAGATCTGCCTTGTATTCCGATTTTAAAACCGGTATTTTCGTCTATATGCTTTATTTTTACCTCGTGAATCT
Organism: Sphaerolaimus hirsutus; assembly: GCA_964036195.1. Taxonomy (NCBI): domain Eukaryota; kingdom Metazoa; phylum Nematoda; class Chromadorea; order Monhysterida; family Sphaerolaimidae; genus Sphaerolaimus; species Sphaerolaimus hirsutus. Next base: position 29,032 of record CAXIWS010000479.1, read on the forward strand.
GTTCCCGCATGTGTATTGTCCTCGCGTGATTTTCTTTTAGTAGGTTAGTTAGTTATTTTGGTATGTACCCTTGACGCCCGTCGCCAATTGTGGTAATAATTTGAAATGAATGAATCTCAAAGTAAGGTACCGTATTTGCTTGAATAATCCCCCTGGTGGATTATTATTACGTCAGACTTTTTTGAGGGGGAACTATTCGAGGGGGAATTATTCGAGGGGAATTATTTTTTCGTCAAAATTTTCGAGCATATTTCGATCATGTCATTTCACGAAATGTGCATTATTAACACAATAAGGTGCCATTTTTGTTAAAATTAGGCACAACAAATTGATCAAATCTCTTGAGGGTGGAATTATTCAAGGGGGGGGGGGGGGAATTTTTCCTCGCTCGTCTCACACAAGGGATTTTTCGAGGGGGGATTATTCAAGGGGGGAACTATCCAAGCAAATACGGTAGACGCCTCAATTGAATAACCAACAACCACACTCTCGCGCGCAGGCGCCGTTCTACTCGCGCGACGCGCCGCCCCCCGTGAACTACGGCGCGCTCGGCTCGGTGATCGGCCACGAGCTGTCGCACGCGCTCGACCAGCGCGGCAGCAGCTACAACGCAGACGGGGTGCTCAGCAACTGGTGGACCGACCAGTCACTGTAGGTGTTTGGGTGGGGATTTTTGGTTGCTGGGTTACAGTGGTGACTTGAATAATATCCCCGGGGGGGTTATTTTTTCTAAAGCAAGCTTTGAGGGGGGTTAATTCGATGGTTTTTTGTTATTTTGTCAGAAATTTCCGTGAAGGATCGCAGTAAAGGATAGGCTTCTGAAAGGCTTACATTCTGAAAACTGGTTATAAATGTGGCTAAACGTCTGGCTAAATGTGCAATGCAAATTGTGAGCAATTTCTACATGGTGTACATTGCATACATTATGTGAAATTGATTCACTGTGAAATTTGCACTCATACATATAATCTCACAATTTTTTAGACGAGGGTATTCGAGGGGGTTATTTTTTCCTCAGCTCGCTCGGAGCTGGGGGTATTTCGAGGGGGTTAATTTCAAAGAGGAAATACTAGAAGGACTACAATGATTTTCTTTCTCATACATTTAAGGTCGCATTTCAACGAAAGAGCGAAATGTTTGTCGGAACAATTCAGTGGACTTTGCATGAATGCCACCCAAACGGACAAAGCGCCCAATATTTGCGTGGATGGGGAGAGAACATTGTCTGAAAACTTGGCTGACCTGGTGCCACTCCCAGACCCTGTAAAAAACCCTGTAAAGTGTAAAAGTCCCTGTAAAATGTTATGTGTTATGTAAAAGACCCTGTTAAGTGCCAAATGTCATGTAAAAGACCCTGTAAAGTGTCATTTATATCCAAATCTTATTTTATCGTATCCAAGTCACATGTTTTTGTATCCAAACATTATGTCAGATTAGAATATAAAAACACAAGAATTGGATACACATGACACATTACAGAGTCTTTTACACGTTATTTGACACTTTACATTGTCTTTTACATGACACATGACATTTAACAGGGTCTTTTGCACTTTAAAGGGTCTTTTACAGGGTCTGTGAGTGCCCCCTGGCTGGACTGAGAGCTGCATATTATGCGTTCAAAAAGCATCAGAGTGACGCGGGTGGACGAGAATCTGATGTCAGAATATTGAGAATGGGTACGTTTTTCACTTTGAGTTGTGCAATGTGTACTTTTAAGAACTGTGGTAAAATTAATTGTGTAAACTGAGTTATATAGGTACCTAAAAACGAGTTTTATCTATACAGCTTGCTGACCGTACACGTTGCACTGAAATCTATTGTTACCCATCTGAATACAGGACTACAAATTGTAAATTGATTTATTTTCAATGTATAATACTATGGTTTAACTATGAGATTATTTAACACACATTTGAACACCGTAACTATATTCATCAACTTACGGTAACATTATGTGTAGAGCATCTGGTTCAGAAGATATTTATACACTGTGATAATCTCAGTCCCAAAATCATTCCACAGAATCGTTCACATCGGAGCAGCTATTTTTCCTCAGTTTTGCCACATTTTGGTGCGGCGCCAACACCGACAACTCTCTGAAGCATCAAATTCTTACTGATTTTCACGCGCCCGATAAATTTCGGGTTTTGGGCACTTTGATGAATATGAATGAATTCTCTGAAGCTTTCCAGTGCAAAAAGGGCACGAAAATGAATCCTAATGTGAGAAAATGTTCCGTTTGGTGATGTGGTGCTTAAATTTAGCGATATTATACCGTATATACTCGAATAATTCCCCCCTAGAAAAATACACAGACTTGAAAAATTCCCCCTGTCAAATGAGTGAGGTGAAAAAAAATCCCCATCGAATAATTCCCCTCCACCGATAGAAGAAAAAATACCACCCAAACATTTAAAAACAATCGATGAATTATTTTGTCATACAGCATATGTAATCAAATGACATGCATCAAAATTTTGACAAAAAATACCCCCCCCCCCTTGAATAGTTCCCCTCTCGAATACCTCGACCTCTCAAAAAAGTCTGACGAAAAAATTATTCTCCGGCGGAATTATTCGAGTGAATACGGTAGTTATTTTTTCTGTGGTTGTGATAATAATTTCAGTGTTGATATCGTCGAGATCGATTGTATTGGAATCTGCGTTAACTCGCGATGTTTTTTCTGTACTTATTGTGGCTGTACACGCTAGTTTACCAACACGGCACGTCGATCAAAAATGTAAACTGAAACGCGACGCGTCGCGCGTCGGTTTACATTTTTGATCGACGTGTGTACTTTAGTTTACGTTGGTGTTTCACTTTCTGGGGTTAGTGGTTTTGGCAAGTCACAAAAGTGCGACGCGTCGCACGATTACACACGAATGTGACACAGCTGGGTAAACTGGAAGTGACAATTATGCGACGCGTCGCATTCGTCGCGCGACGCGTCGTATGCGACTCGCGATGCGTCGTACAGCCAAAAATAAGGAAGGATTTATTTCCCGAGACTTATCAGGTGAGCAGTAAACTAATTTTTTTGACTTTTCAAATTCCCTAACGTATCTTTGTTGCGAAACGTAGACAATTTAGACGTGACAATTACGTTTGTGTGTGTCTGCTAACATTTGTTCTTTATCGTGACTGTTGATATTTCGTTTTTTATCGTGACTGTTAATAATTCGTTTTTGTTACTTTTTACTTCAATTTACAAATTGAAATCTACCTAACAGATTTATTGCGTGATTTCATCATGTTGTTACGGATAGAAAAATTAAAAATTACATGGACACGTGATTTGTATGGAAGTTCGACAAAAAGAAATGCAAGTGCGACAAAATAAAATCCGAACTTTGTACTCGCGAATTTTCAATGTATATCTAAAAGTGTAAAAAAAGAAATCATTCTCCTTCTTGCTTCGACAAAAAGAAAGGAAGTGCGACAAAAAAAAATCCAAACTTTGTACTCGCCAATTTTCAATTTAAATCTAAAACTGTAAAAAGAAATCATTCTCCTTCTCGCTGTAACAAAAACTAAGAAAAAACAAAAACAAGACTATATTGCTGTTGACAAGAGTTACACTTTTGAGCAAAATTTAAAACTTGTTTACCTATCTCACAATGCGAAATTTGACAATTGTATATGGAAGAAACTTAAAAAGTACATAACGTTTTCACTTTGAAATGTGATAATTTGCGAATGATGGAAATGTTACAAAAAAGGAACTGTATGAAAACGTAAAATGATAAGAAACTACATTAAAACGTATTCACTACTTTCAGCACTTTCACATGACTGAAGCGTTCTGTGCATGTAAACCCAGTGTGCATGTGGACCATAATTTTAACTCAAATTCGACAATTTCCATAACTTTTTATATATTTTCACCTTTGAAACGACTAGTCCATGTGTTTTATTTGTAAGAACTATCAATTGCTCCAGAGGAGTCTACCGAATCCCCTGGAGCGTCATGGAAAGTCAACATGTAGAATACCGCTGACATGCACATGGGGTAAACATGCACAGAGGCACACGCCCCTTTCACATTACCAAAAAAAACACATTTCAATCATCAAAATCCTCCAGTTCCTCATAGTAGTCTTCATTGATCGCCTGAGAATGTGTGCAATTTCAGTATACCGTTCTATTTGTTAAAAAGAAGTAAACAGTTTACATCTATGAACATCTGTAATGGTAAACTTATAGAAAAGTTTCCAACTGTTTCCCAGATATATATATATGCACACTGGGGACTGTACATATCAATTACTGTAGAAATACTAAAGTCTAGTAGACACTGCACATAGAAACATGTACAACACCGAAAACCACAATTGAACCCAAGACGTACCGCCAGTCGTTTTGCGTAGCCCTCCTCATCCAAAGGGCAATTGCGCGGCGTCGTACCGGCGCGCGATTGGCGGATCGGCTGTGGCACGGTACGGCGCTGTTCACTGGTCGGCGGCGGTTCGCTTGTCTGCACATTTTCATACTGTAAACATAGATTACAGTACGAAGCAAAATATCGAAGCAATTTTCTATCCTAACCGTTTTGGTCCCGGCAGCCGCTTGCTCGCTCTTCTTTGCACTTTTGCGCGCGCTGGCCGGGGAACTGGCAGCAGTCTGATTCTGAGTTTATATTATCATTTTATAATGGCAACAAAGTTGTACAACAGAAGCACTGCAGACAGAAACTTACTGTCAGGCGGTACCGCTTCGCAGCACATTCTGTGTCCGGTACAGGCTGGCCAGTGCGTTTCTGGGCACTTTGCAACAGCACGACGCCATCGTCGTTCTCGCAGTCCATTTCAGCGGGCTGTAAAAAAGCGGATAGAATTTACTTGCTTCTTAACACTGAATTATAAGTAGGAAAAAAAAACAGAAACTGTCAGTCACCTCGGCATACTGCAGCTGTTGATGCTGCCGCTGCGGCGCCTGCGATGCCACAAACGAGTACGTGATGCCGTCTTCAGTGGCATCGACCTGGTGGCACGACTGCGAATATACATGAGAAATTTCAATTTGCATATGGTATTGCACATGAAGAAGTAATGAAATGTCTTACTAACGTTAACGTTTTGCAGGGCTTGCTGCAAGTGCTGCACTTCAAAGCGGGTCGCCTGAAGCTTGGCAGCCAGGGCAACCTCGGAAGCCTGCCTTTGCATCAAGTGTGCGGCGATGGTCGTCGCTGTGTTCACATTCACCGGTGACGTGTACGGCAAACTCGGTGCTTGCACGTTCTGTTGCGGAGTCGGCAATTTCTGCACCGTGGGCAATTTGCCCTTTTCCGTCGGCACGGATTTCTTGGCTTTTTTCATAGACCCGGCAAGTTGGTCCAGTTGTTGCGTCGGCTGTAAGTACGATATGTCACTTTATCATAATCATAAAGAAATGCACTACTACAAATAAGTACCACTGTGCACACTGATTTACCGAAATATGTATAAGAATGTGTAAATTGGATTTCATCAAAAGTAACAAGAAGTAAATCTTTTAAATTACACATTTTCAATTTACGAAAAGATGCATCTTAAGTAGTTTGTTGACACAAAAGAAAGAGTGCAATCCTCACAATTTGAGCCAGGTATTGTACCAGACTGTCATCTTGGTCCGGTTCGGCAACTTTCGCCTCCTGCTGCGGAAACGCAAAGTTGCCCGGGTTTGTTTTCTGATGTAAGTAACATTAGTAGTTAGTACAGGGTTGTTAGTTACATGCTGTTTACGTACATCATGAAACACCACCGTTATACTCACCTGCACCGGCGTGACGTTGTAGTCCATTTCCGCGTTCTTTTGCGGCGCGGCGAGGGGCGACACAACGAGCCCGCTGGTCCTGCGGCGGCGGCGTTCGAGCAGCGCACTGCCAGACGGATTGGCAGGCGGAGCCGCAACGATCGGCAAACTGGTCGTTCCAGTATTGGCGGATTCCTACGAAAAGTTAACATCATTTACGAAACGTTTCAAGTAAATTACTTTTTCCTACTTTTAAGTGGTGACGTTGAGATACGTTCAAGGCAACAGTCCCGAAAACACACACACTCCATTCTCAAAATGTTTATCAATCAAATAACCTGGTTCATGATGAAGTCCTCGATCATGTCACAGAACTTGTTCATATCGGCCTTCAGCAGCGTGTTGATCACGCCGATTTCCTGCTGCACCACGCCGATGAACCGGATGTTCTTGATGAAGGAGCAAATGCAGGGCAGTTTGCTGCGCTTCACGCTGTCCGCATTCACGCTTGTGCTCTGCAAATTAGCACATTTGAAAGATATGGTAGAATTGACTGAATACATGACAATAAAGAATAGTTTACCGATTGGGTGCACTGCGACAGCATCCTTTCCATATTTTGGCGCATTGCACGGATCGCTGCAACGTCCATCTTGTCGATAATGGGTGCGAACTGTTTCAGCACGCTGTGAAACTGGGGGTTCCTCAACGGCTCGTGCTCGCGGCATGTCTGGCGGTGGTTACGGCAATTTAAAAAAGTGTATATTAAAAACGGGAAATAAAACTAAAATGGTCAAAACGTAACAGTTAACAAAAACAATTTACTATTACACTTTAACGTTAACACAAAGTACATTTTTATTCACTCCTTACAATTTTCCTGTTACATTCATGCAACTCGCACCTGGTTGTTGTCCTGCGCCATGATGGGCGCGTTGTCCTGCGCCATGATGGGCGCGTTGTCCTGCGCCATGTCGGGCGCCTCGTGAAAGTCCTCCGGCGGTGGGCTATCGACCGTTTGCACCGTCCCTGGCGCGGGGGGAACGGCACTCGCAGCCTGTTTCACTCGGTAATCCACGAGTTGCACCGCCATACTTTGCGGCTCAATTTTCTCCGGCGTGAACGTGGTTTTTACCAATTTGCCCAGCATGATGTAGAAGTTTCCCTGGCACACGTTGTGCCAGTAAACTTGCATTGCCCGGCGCCAATCGGTCGCTGTAAAGTGCACAACCACTGCTACAAACGTACAAACATAAAAACAACATTAAATGATACATTTCAGTAAACCAACATCTACTGGCCTTTCCGTCTTTGAACACAATCATGGGCATGGTGGAGAACTGGATCATTTCTTCCGCCAGTTGCATAGCCTGGGCCTCCGATTGCCGCATTTGGTGCACCAGGGTAAACACGATGTCCGCCTTCAAGTCGGTTCGCACCTTGTCCAACTCGATTTTCCACGCGTAGTGCCCCAGCTCGCGCCGGCTGATCTGAATAAACGTGTTGAAAAGGTTAGTACTGTTCCCCAAACTGTGATAATTCACTGACGCAAGGCTTATCTGAATCAACCTGGGGCAGTTCTCCTGGCGCCACTTTCGGAATGGCGGCTTTTTGTTCAGCGGTGCGGCCCTGACTGCGCATGCGTTCCACGATGTCGGGAAACACTGAGTAGTTGTACCATTTTTGCGTAATGCAAATGCGAAGTTTACATCTACATGGCCCGGAAAGGGTAAACTCACCGGACTCGTCTGCATAGTAGTCCATGTGCTTCAGAGTTGCGAAATTGAGCTCCATGATCCTCTTGTAGTAGTGCGCCCCGAGGTCCTCGTTTGACACGCCGCTCAGACGGCCGCCGTAAAGTATGCGCGCTTGGGTCAACGCTCTCTGAAAGGACAGTGAAACAGTGTTACGTGTACGGTGTAAAACAAAGTTGCTTACTTGAAACTGAAAGTAAAAGATTGTTTTCACTTGCTGTAAAACGGAAACTGAAAGCTGTTTGCACTTGCACAAAAACAAATACTGCGAAATGTTTTGCACTTGCCAGAAAAGGGAAACAGATACATTTCCCGCACTTGCCGTAAAACGGCATACAGAAATTTGACACAGCAGTACTCGTCAACTGTAAACTGAGAAGTCTAAAACATGGTTAACCTTGAACTGCCGCTTTTTCGTGTCCCACATCGACTGCAACATGCCGCGGCGGGCCACCAGAGCGTTCTGGTTTGTTTTGGCGGACTCGTTCGCCACCTCGCGGGTCAACCACATCTTGTTGTCGGGGTAGTTGTCGTACGGGGGCTCGAAGTAGCTCTCCCTCGTGAAGTTGTTCCACGACCTGTTCACCGCCGGGTGATCGGACCGCTGAAAAAAGAAATGAAAGAATGGTTACAGAAAGGAATCTTTAACTCTCAAATGAAAGTAAGCGGTAAACTGCAACTAACGTTCGTTTGCCTTTCCGGGTGATGCAGGTCGTACTTGGTGCACTCCTTCATGCTCCAGCACCTGTGAGTAATGTACGTGTTCACAACGTCCATTTACTTGTGTGATAAAAAAATACAAACAGAAACAAACAGCGGGTATTTCTGGAACAGCTCGTGGAACTTCTCCCAGAATTCTTCCGATTTCTCGGCCGGAATCAGCACGCTCGGCCGGCCTCCGACGCCGACGCGGCTCACATCGCCGGTAATCTGAGGTCACTCACACACCGTCTTAACTGTCCAGTATACTGTTTCCAGCCATGCACGTTTGTAAATATCCTGTTAAATACAGGTAGCCTTCCGGCTAACCGTTTTATCATGATATTGTACGAATTGCAAGGCAAGCAACAGTTTACATTTACTTGCAGATGGTGTGTGACTGTCACCGGTTTTTTCGGTTTTTTTCCCGGCCACTTTCAGCTTGCTCGGGCGCTTTTCAGTCTTTGACTGGGCCACCGCCAGCGACCGCTCATCGTCATCGGATGGCGTTTGCGACCCGTCGTTGGGCCCGCGGCCGCGCGGCCCCAACGGATTCATTTCCTGAGTTACGGGAGGTATGTGAGATTGTCACGTAACTGAAAATGTATGGGAAAGTCACAATTATGCACGATCCGGAACTATCCAAACCGAAGGGGTCCGAATCGTAAGCTACCTCTTGTTCATCATCCTCCTGGGCGAAGTCCTCCACCCAGTCCTTGTCCTTCTGTGGATCGTCCTCGTCCACTTGGCCATCCTGAAGCTGTTTCAGTTGCTTTGTGGCATTCACGCGAGAGCGGCGCACGCTGCTGTTGTTGCGGCCGATGACTGGCACTTGCTGTATACAAGAAAGTGCTACTGTAAATGCAAACTCTTCTTTTGAAAATGTCAAAAACGGTCATTTAAACGTACCACTTTAGCGACCTGTGCAGCCAGCGCCCTCGTTTGCTCCTCCAGTCTCTTGGCATTTTCCTTCCTCCGCCTTTCCATTTCCACGTCCACTGCGCTCGGTGGCGACTTGGCGGTCTGACTGTACCGCGGCGTGATGAAGTCGTCATCATCGTCCTGCAGTTTACAACGCTAAGTTTACTGTTTCATGTAAAGAGAACTTAAAAAGAAGTTTACTACATCTGCGCATGCACATGGTAAACCGCAAACTTTGTGCTTGTAGGCATTCATAAATGTGTTTGGAACGGATTGCAGTTTACTTGAATGAGTTATGCCCCACTAATTGCGTTTGACATATACATTATTTTGGTGAACTGACATGCATTCAAAGCTGATTTATGACGTTTCCAGCACACAGTTTGCAGTTCAGCGTGTGTACCCAAGTTAAATTAACCTCCCAGTCGTCCCACTTCACCTTGGCGCGCCCATTTTCTTTTTTCACGCGTTCTTCGTGCAGGCTCCTTTTGCTTTTGGACGCCTTGCTCTTCAGCGCCACGTGTCGCTCGTACTCGAGCTTTGCCTGAGAGATATTTCAAAGTAGTGTTTTGCAGTGACAATTACACAGTGTTTTAAAACACAGTGTGTTTCAAATTCATGTATACAGCAAGACTCGCTGGTGGATTTTAGAACGGTACAAATCGTGGAATGTGTCTATATAGTTACTGCTTGAAAGATGAAAGATACGGGTTCAAGTCCCTATCCCGATCCCCATTCGTATGCCGATCCCGATCCCCATCCCGATCCCAATCCCCATCCCGATCCCAATCCCCATCCCGATCACGAAAAGTCAATCCACTTTGAACCGTACTGACAATGACACACTGTTTTTAAACACAGTGTGTTCCAAATAGAGGATGCATTTATGTTCTGGCAACCCATAGCAACGCTTGGTTCGCTAGAGAGTTTTGAAACGGTAGAAATAGTGCAACGTGTGTATATAGTTACTGCTTGAAACATGATAGATGTGGGTTCAAGTCCGTATCCCGATCCCCATTCGTATGCTTATCCCGATCCCGATCCCGATCCCCATTCGTATGCCGATCCCGATCCCCATCCCCATCCCGATCCCCATCCCGATCCCCATCCCGATCCCCATCCCGATCCCCATCCCGATAAGTAAATTCCCTTTGAACCGTTTTGAAAATAACACACTGTTTTTAACACAGTGTGTTCAAAATATTGGGAAAGCTTGCACGTGTGGGCCTACACACGAATCGCAAGAATCTCCATTTGTACTGTAGAAATAGTGGAATGTGTGTATATAAATGTGTGCTTGAAACATGAAAAAAGCGGGTTCAAGCAAATCACGTTTACTGTGAGGAACGTGATTCCCATCCCGATTCCCATGCCCATCCCGATCCCGATCCCGATCCCGATCCCGAAAACTCAATCCCCCTTGAATTCTACTGACAATGACACACTGTTTAAGTACAGTGCGTTTCAAATAAATTTTCGCTGTAATATTTTCATGTAAATACACGAATATTTGCACAATTTGTTTTGCTGTATGGAAGAAATCGTGCAAGGTGTCTACAGTGTGTGCTTGAAACATGAAAGATTTGGGTTCAAGTCCCTATCCCAATCCCCATCCCGATCCCCATCCCGATCCCCATCCCGATCCCCATCCCGATCCCCATCCCGATCCCGATCCCCATCCGTATGCCGATTCCCATGCCCATCCCAATCCCAATCCCGATCCCGATCCGGAAAACTCAATCCCCTTTGAATCCTACTGCCAATGACACACTGTTGGTTTCTACAGTGTGTGCTTGAAACATGAAAGATTTGGGTTGAAGCAAAAAATGTCCGAAACATTTCAACGTGAGAATGACACACGGTTGTTAAAAACCGCGTGTTTCAAATAATGAAGGTAACTCAACCTGTCAACTGCACACAGGTATTTTTAGCATGACATTCATGTGTACAGTGCGTGCTTGAAACATGAATGATGTGGGTTCAAGCAAAAAATGTACAAATTTTAAATGTCCAAAATTTTAATGTCCAAAAGTCAAACGTCACCTTCTCAGTCAGCGTCAGATCATACTCCGATGGCGGGTGGGCAGTCTGAAAAAAAATTAAGTCGGAAGTGCGCACACGTCTAACGTGTCATACAACAGAATAAAAGCAGTATGCCTAGCCTAACTGAACAACTTAATTCAGTGGCAGTTGGGAACAAGAGCGTCATGTCGCAGCAAGGGCAGCAATCCAGCGGGCCTTACGCTGCGCAACAGTCGCAATCCGATTTCAGTCGCACTTTCTCACATGGCATGTTCCAGTTTCCCACCACAACGAACACCTCAGCCTACCCCTTTCCACCACCGCCCCCAAACAGGTGCTTGTGTACACATTTCAGTATCGTTTCTCTAAAGCTACCTGCCTATCAAGAACCAATTAAAATTTCAACAGCACATTCTAATAAAGAATGTGCTCCAAATAGTGACGTATGATCGTTTTGGACAAGGATTTACGCAACAACATTCTGCTTGAGACTGCCACCAAACACTAAAAATGCATGCCATGATCATTTTCCCTGAAACATGACATTAGCGGGTTTCACTTTTCACACTGCTAAATGCTTTTTGTGATTGCAGGTGCAGCAAACAGTTCTTATGTGATAAGGTTTGTGTATGAGAAAATGTAACAGTGTGTACACAAGCACAGTTTTCGTTTTCCGGTACCCGGTGCGTCTACACCCAATCAAACAACACAAGTGCAAAGCGGAACTTCAGTGTCCACAGCGGAAGGCATGAGTATTGACAGGAGTGAGGAGGATGCAGGCCCCAGAATGACACCATTTCAAGCTGTTAGTTTACAGTGCAGTAAAAACTGACCATGTTGACAAAAATTTGTCAAAGTTGATCACGTGTTATTCTTCAAGAAATACGGTTTTTTCCCATTTCTTTCAAAATGCAGATGGATGAGCTCATCAACTTCACGAAAACCACCGAGAACAACATCGTACACGTGAACACGCAAGTGCAGAAACTGGTGAACACAGTGAACCAGTTTACGGGCAAGATGCATATGGCCAGTAAAGCTACGGAGGTTCTGTTGGAACACACTAAGTTGCTCGAAAAGAAAGAGAAGGCTTATGAGCGCATGGTGACAGAGCTCGTTCCGCGTGACCTGCAGCGTACCCATCCTGTCAATCGCTACATGTGAAACACTGAACCAACTGATTCCCCCCTTTTATACAGAGAACTGTGATGTTCAGAAAGTACTGCTTAAAAGTGAACCGTTCTTGTAATAAATGTCTCGGAAAGCGCAACAGAACTGCAAACTCACTTTACTATTGTCAAAATTCAAATTTCGCTTCACGTCGGACGCTGTGGGCGTGGCTGTGTCAGCGGGTTTGCCCGGCGGTGCGGTCCGGACAGGCTCGGCGGGCTTGGCGGGCTCGGCGGGCATGTCGGGCTCGGCATTCTCGGGTGGGTTCTGCTTATCCGCCCACCACGGAACACGCTCGTTTGCACCCTGAAAAAATGAGAAATGTTGAAAGAATTTTGCATTAGAAAAAGCTGTAAAGTAGCGCATGCACACGCTAGTTTACTGCCACATGTAGGTAAACTGATAAAGCAGCTTTGAATGCATTTCAGTTCACTGAAATGGTTTATTCATTGACTGCAGTTGCCAGAGACATCACTGTATGAAACGCAAATGCGTTATAAGTTGAGGTATCAGTTTACAAAAATGTTGCGGTAAAGTAGTGTGTGCATGACCATTAGTACAACAGAAGCTGGATTACAGGGAAGCTAACTAACACCAAAGAATGACACCGAAAATGAGGGAAAAAAGGTATAGATGGTGCATGTACTTCAGCGATGTACATGCTTAATAATTAGTTGAAATCAGAATCCACCTTCCTTTCACCAACACCGGGAAAGTGCACAGTTAATAGTCCTAGAAGCTACAAAAAACTTTAAATGGTAAGTGCCACTTACAGTTAAACTTACACTGTCGAACGGCCTACCTGCCATTCAGAAAGTTATTCGAAAAAAGTTAACAGTAAAATGGTAAACAGTGTCGGGCTAACGATATCCATCAGGCGACGCGGAAGCGAATCTGTGCGGTGGTAAATTGGAAAGGGGCAAAACGGGCCCGGTGTCCTCGTCGTGTGCCGAATCCAACCGTCGTCACCGGGACCCGAGTGAACCCAGCCCTGGCCCTCGTCCAAAACATCTGCAGAAAAGAGCACGTTACAATGAATGTTTCGTTTCCATGTTAAACTGACAGTTAGAAAAGAGTACCGTCTTTGTACATGGCCGGCAACGGGGTAGTGCACGTGGGCATGAACAACTTGTCCCGGATTTCTTGCAGGGTCTGCGAAATAGGAGAAACATTTTGAGAAAATGTTTTGCAAAAGGAACTTAGCCATGTATAATTTTGTAAATACAAAATTATAAAATCAGAGCAGTTGAAGCCAGTTTCGATTCAGCCAATGTAATTCTCACTTTGTAAGAAACAATTAAAATTTTAAGACAGTGAAAAAGTGTGCATTTTGATCGCTGAAAAATATATATATGGCACACACTGAGACATTTTTGATTCCAAGAATATACACCTTTCTAAGAACCAATTAAAATTGTCAGCCAGTGAAACAGTGAGAAATTTGATGGCTGAAAAATATATATATGGAACAGACAGAGACATTTTCGATTCCATCAATCTACACCTTTCTAAGAACCAATTAAAATTGTCAGCCAGTGAAACAGTGAGAATTTTGATGGCTGAAAAATATATATATGGCACACACTGAGACATTTTTGATCCCAACTTCTGATGCATGAGGTGAACAATTTTAAAAAGAGAAATATGGGAAAAAGTGATTTTACAGAAGGATTTTGGTATAACAAAAATTTAAATATGGAACCCACTTAGACATTTTTTGATTCCAAACATACCTGCAGAATGTGCAAAATTTTCAAAACAGAAACATGGTGAAATTTTATTTCACATGAAAGATTTTGGTTATACACAAATATAAATATGGAAGCCACTTAGACACTTTCGATTCCAACGGAATATGCAGAAGGTGAAAAATTTTCAAAAGAGAAACATGTGAAAAATGGATCTCACATGAAACATTTTGGTTGAACAAAACTATATATGGAACCCTGTCAGACACTTTTTGATTTCATACATATACGCAGAGTTTGCCAAAACTTAGAAACGGAATTATGGGAAAAAGTCATTTTACATGACCGATTTTTGGTATTACAAAAATATAAATATGAGCCCATTTCCCTACTTTTTTGATTAGTATACGTCTCCATATTTCACCAAAAAACAATCGTACTGAACTAACTTCGGCGGTGATTGTGCCCTTCACCTTCTGCACGCCACTGCTTTTCGGTTGCCGGTCAGTGCGCTTATCTGGCACGATCGGATCGCCATACTGAAATACGTAAGAGTACATCTATTGAAGAATTTACCAAACTGAACATTCTTATATTGAAACTTCCGCATACTTAAAATTTACATTTAACGAAAACAAAGTGCAAAAAGGATGAAAGTAAGGAAGTAAACTTACTTCATTCACAGGGGCAGTTCTGTACTCGCACGTCCTGTTGTGCTCCTCCCTCAAGCGCTTCTTTTCCGCAATCTTCCCGGGGCTTTCCGGCGGAATTGGTAGGCCGGCCTCCATCGCCGCGCGCTCTTCCTCATCCTGCAACACATTCAGAAACGTCTAAAACATGTCTCAAGAACACTGAAAGAATTCTTACTGAAAGTAAACTAACATAAATACCGTGACACCGCGGCTTGTCACAAACGAAGAGCGCCCACTTTCGCTTTGGCTTCTCGGCTGCGGCAGCGTCTTGGCCAACTGTCGGCGTCGAAGGCTTGGCCTTCTCGGCTGTGGCAGTGTCTTGGCAAACTGTCGGCGTCGGGGACTGCGAACCCCCAACAACGACAGTTTTCACGGGCAATTCCTTGGCGGGCGGTACGACGGGCGCGGGCGCGGGCGCGGGCGCGGGCGCGGGCGCGGGCATGGACACGGAAGCCGTAGTGCTTGCAGCGGGTGCAACCACTGCGGACGGCACAAGGGGACCACCGTACACGTTCGTGGCTGCCTCACGTGCCTGCCGTTGCAGCTCCTGCTGCAAAGTGACAGTGTGTGTGTGATCAAACTATCAGTTTACATCTACATTTTACATAATGGGTAAAAGGTGCTACAGTATGTCTGTCACAGTGTGCAAAGTTACACTGTCATGGCAACATCAGTTTACATCTACTTTTTACATAAGTGGTGAAAACAGCAACAGTAGTTCACGTTGCGCAAACTTTCACAAAAGTGTACAGTGAGGTAATGCCGGAAAGAGAACGTATTCAAATAAAGAAAAAATGACAAACCATTTTTTTCTGTTTCAATTGCAGCCTCTTCTGGTCTCTGCGCCGCTTCGCCCCGATTCTGTCATTTTCCAACTTTCTCAGCCTTCTTTGCTCCTCCATCGACAATTTCTGCTGGCGCGCTCTTTCCTCCTCGCGCGCTTTTTCCTGCTCCTCCAAACGGTCACCGTCAGCGGGGACTTCCGGCTCAGCCGGAGACTCCTGACTCGCGAACAAATCCTGAAAAGGAACATTGTGTACACTTTTGACACGGTGGAAAGAGAATTCCGCATAGTTGAAACAAATGAAATGTGAGTTTACCAAAAAGCACAGAAGTTTGCTAAATTAGAGCTGAATTTAGACAAATTTCAAATAAAGAATAAACTGTGTGTGTAGAAAAAGTTCAGAAACCCGTACAAATATAAGTAGCAAACCTGCGACAAAACCCTGCTAAACGAATGTGCGAGGTGATCGTCGGGGACAAGCACGCGCTGCGGCTCGGAAATGTCGCGCTGAGAACTCTGCGCGGCCTGCCCTCTGGTGCGCATGTTTGTGCCTCGGCCGCGCACGGGCGGTACAGTCGGAACGGTCTGAAGTGGGGCAAACGATTTGTAAACATTGGTTGGCTTATCTTGGATTGTAAATATCGCGTTGGCTTGTAAACATTCGCAAATTGTAGATAAATTGGCAGATGTCCAAAACACACTTGTACTCAAACAAAAATGATAACTAGAAAATGCATGAAAAGAAATGGTAAGATAACCAAAGAAATCGGATGAGTAACCTGTTCTGGGGGCTGGCTCTCAGTTTTCTGCTTTGGCGGCCGTCCACGTTTGTTTCCATTTTTGCCTTTGCCGCCAT
This sequence comes from Sphaerolaimus hirsutus, assembly GCA_964036195.1. Classification (NCBI taxonomy): domain Eukaryota; kingdom Metazoa; phylum Nematoda; class Chromadorea; order Monhysterida; family Sphaerolaimidae; genus Sphaerolaimus; species Sphaerolaimus hirsutus. The sequence goes on from CAXIWS010000479.1 coordinate 45,351, forward strand.
CCGAAGTTGTTTCCGCGGTCGCGGAAACGTTTTGCGATCGGCCGCGCGCCATACCGCTCAAAGTTCGGACCATTTTCGACGCGAAATCAATCAAACGGTCTATTTTTCACTTTTCCACAAAATTTTCGCTTTTTATTTCTTATCTGTGAAAGATATGGATTTGTGACAAAAAAAAGTGACACGTCGTGATACAATTTTATGTTATTCATGGTTACTTTTTTTAATTACATGTTTCATTTCTGGCTACATGCCAGAAATGTCTGGCATATGGCCAGAAATCTGAAATATCGATTTACAAAAACTGTCCCCAAAAAAACGTTTCAAAATGGCGCACGATGAATCCGTTTTGGGACAAATGCAAAGAATGAACGAAGCGCTAGAGCGGAATTTGGATGGAACTGCGCCACTAACGCACAATCAGAAGAGACAAATTTTAGCCGCTTTTTTGGCAGTCGGGAACACGTTGTTTTCGTATGATGTGGACAACGACGACGAAGAACAAGAGCAGGAACAGCAGAATGCCGCGCAAGAACAGGGTGATCAGGGCAGGAAAAAGTACATGACACCGTATTTACTAGAAAGGGCGCGCTCCAGGGGCAATTACTGGCGAGCTGTTATTGCCTGCAAGAACACCGATCCAGCATGGTTTTACAAACTGTGCAGGGTTCGTTGTTTCACAATTTCTGTTATTTACGTAAAATATACAGACGTATATAACATCACTTACTGTGTTGTGACATTTTCATGTTATTGTTTACAACAACATTGCAATCGAACAGTAAACTGATATGTATGAATGAACTCAGTTTACCGATAACGTTCACAATGATTACAAATTAATTACAGCTGTGGCCAACTGAATTCGAACAGCTGCACGCGATGCTTACAGCTGTCGACCCTGAAACTGGTGAACAGTACCTGAGAACACGAGATGAAAGAAGACACATTGCTGTAGTGACAACAGAAATGCGACTGTTTTACTTTCTGTATACATGCGCAAATGGCCGGGAAGTTGAAGATTGTGCCGGCCAGTCACAGGTGATACCATTTTTCATGCTTTTAGATTGCTTTATAGTTCATTGTATTTTGGAAAAACATTTACAGATTTCCGGCGCTACGATTAGAACAATTATTGACGAAGTGTCCACCGGAATAGTGAAAGTTTTGAAGGACCACTTGAAACCTATGGGGAGTGATTTAGGGCAAATGAAAGATTTCGCGCAGCAATACTGGAAACTGTGGCAGATGCCGAACTGTGTGGGGAGTCTGGATGGCAAACACATCCGTATTCGCAAACCCGCTGGTAAGTACATATCATTTTACGCATTCTACTTTTGCCCTCATATGTGTTGTTTCCAGTAAACATAAACATGGTGAGTCGTATGCAACGTCACGGTAAACTAAGCGTCGCATTTGCGACGCTTGCGACGCTTGCGACGTGTGCGTCGCCTTCAATCATAAATAGTCGCCAGTTTACCAAGGTTGCAAATTTTTTTGTGAAAACGTCGCTTTTCGTCGCATTTTGCGTCGCAAACGTCGCAAAATCGTCGCTTTTGCTTGAGTTTAACCGCAACCCCCACCGATTTGAAAGTAACTTCATTTGGGTCATGGGAATGTTGTGCAAATGATTTTTGGATGTACTTGTAGAGAAAAAAATTGCGCTTCTTCTGACGTACCTGGCTTCTCATAAAAGTGATCCAAAAAAAAGTTATGATTTTTTTTAAAAAAGGGCCAAATTGCGCGACGAAATGGCGACGGTCTGGCGACGGTCTGGCGACTGTAGAAAAATGACTAAATTCACAGTGATGGGAAACTGTGCAGTGAGGTGGAAATGTTTACAGTTACAAAAGTAAATGAAAAACGCCTTGCAGAGGGTGGAACGAGATACTGGTGCTACAAGGGCTTCTCGTCGATTATACTGTTCATCAGCGCCAGCGCAGATTTGAAAATTCAGTACGTGGACATCGGTATGCCGGGGTCACAAGCAGATGGTGCTGTGCTGATCACGTCTGATTTCGGGCAGGATTTGATGTGAGTTTACATCCTTTTTGACATGTTCCAATGAGGTGCTATACATTTACACATGATAAAAGTGATACATTTACACAGACATGGCAGAATGCTTATGGCGCCACCGTGCTTGCTGCCCGGTGCAGATGCCAACGAACCTGCAAATACCATTCCGAGTTATTTTGTGGGTGATCAAGCGTTCGCGTTGCGCAAGTGGTGTATGGTGCCATATGCGCTGCATGCAGATGACAGCCAGCGACACTTCAACTATCGGTGTGTTTGAATATTGTGAAAGAAGCGTTGTTTGGTAAAACTGAAATCTAAATTTGACTGCAACTACTGCAGCTTATCCCGAGCTAGGCGCACTGTCGAATGCGTCTTTGGTATTTTGGCTGGCAGATGGCGCATACTGATGACCTGTATCGCGATGGAACCGCCACGCGTACAAAGACTGGTTATGGCCTGTTGCCACCTGCACAATTGGCTGCGTGATATCCGCGGGGAAAGTGCTGCCAACCAATTTGATGAAAATGGCGATGAAAAACCACAAGATGACCCAAACGACACTGTTGAGCGAAATGTAAGTTTACCTTGCATATTCACTGTTACAATTCAACATCACATAAATTCATTCCCATACACAGCTGCAGTGGCGACCAGTGTACGACAACATGGATACGATCGATCCAATCCGAAGGGACGTTGACGAAAGAGATGCGCGCCCCATCAGGGATGCAATCAAGGAGTGGATGATGACAGACGCCGGTCGTGTTCCGTGGGTGAATCCCGCTGACTGCTGAATTTGCAACTACGTTGAATATAAAAATCAAACTGAAATATTTCCGTTGCAGTGGCAGTTAGCATTAAAGTGGCACTGGAATGGTAAACTGATGTAACAAATACAAAAAATTCATTTTCATGCTATCTGCTACAGCTACACTTCATTTTTCGATTGCAACTGGTTATAATGGTTGTTATGTAGTACACTGTCATTGAATGGACAATTTTCATTCACTATTCGATTTTTGGCTTATTTTTTTCTTTTTTAATTGTGATTAAATCATAATTCGCAAAGTCTTTCGTTTCACGCCGCGAAAAATTGTGTGATGTGTGCAGCTAATGTTCCTCTTTCATGTGTGATTTTTTTTTCTGGATTCGGGCTTTCCGTTCACGTGCTAGTGATTTATTTGCGTTTAATTGAAATAAAATCATAAAAAATCGAAAGTTTATATTTCATGTCCGCTGTGTACACCAATCGATAGCGCAAAGAAAACTGATAATTTAGAACGTTTCAATAAACGAAAAAACGTAACAGGTGATTTTATAAAAATTTATTTCCACAAAAAAATGATAAATTCAATAAAAAATCCAATGTTGCACTTAAAAATATTTTAAAAATTTTGACAACATCTACACAACGTACTGTACACGATGACGCAAAAAAATTGCATAAACAATGCTCCCTTCTTCCACAATTAAAGAAATTAGAAATTAATGTTTACAGCGTAAATTCACATCACAGGCAAACTTGAAAAAAATAAAGATGGCGGCCTAAACTCCGCCCACTTTTACTATGCGTGAATTTAGCCGGTAAACTAAAAAATGGAGTTTACCGCCAGTAAACTGAAAACGCCAGTAAACTAGTGTGCGTGGGGCCAATAACTGAAACTGACATGTATAGACTCCTGTATACCTACTAATAATAGTACGTAGATGGTATAAACACGTGATTCCGACATTGTTTTAACGTGTGTTCTGCGCTACGCAGAACACAAACTGCAGCATTTGTCATGTACGTTCTCTTTACACTCAATCTGGGGGGTATTTTTAGAGGGGGGGTGATTGTTTCATAGTGGTCTCGAGAGGGGGAGTGGTCAAACGAGGGGGGGCATTTCGACGAAATACGGTAGTCATGACTCCAGAATTTTAAAGATCGATTTTATGTCATAAGTTATGTCTTCCAGTGTAAAAATAGCTTTTTACATGTTAAAACTACTAGCTTTTACATTTACTTGGACAAAATAATGTATTACTAAGTTGTTACTACGGGTTTAAAAAGTATTTTACGTTTTGTGTATTCGGGGTGAGAAAAAGTATTTAACATATACATATTCTTTGAAAAAAGTTCACTAATGTTCACAACTCTGGTCATTTTATGACATTTTTAGACTGGTTTATCAAGGGCAGGATGTTTACACAATCATGTAATTCAGAAAATGTCAATTAATGTCGTCATTAGTTGAAAAACAGTTTCCCACATTTGCAGTTACCAGAAAGCTTTCCCAGGCACTAAACGAGACAAAATCCACGGCTCATTTTTCATACTTCGCTCGGACATAAATTTTAGTTGTTTGCTTGTCTGCAATAACGAGGTTTCGAATTCCGAATTTCGATCTTATATTTTGCGCCATGCGGATAACATCGGTAAAGTTCATAAGTGAATACTGTATATGATTAAATTCAAACAGTGTTCAGGTATACTTGCAGCCGCATACTGATCTACCGTATTTCCTCTAATATAATGACGTATCTCCGATAGAAGGGCACCTCCAATAGAACGGTAGATTTCGCTAGGTTTTTGCGCTCACGAAAAAAAAATTGAACGACAGGTAGAAAGTACTTTAAATCACTTTTATTCATATTGGTAGGTACTTAGAAATAAGCTTCTTTCAATGTGCTAGAATGGGTCATTTTCTCTTTGGGCAGTCCCAGACACTGTAAAATGTCAAATGTCATTTTTA
>CAXIWS010000480.1:0-14120 GCA_964036195.1 Sphaerolaimus hirsutus
AGGGGGGATTATTCAAGGAGGGGGATTATTCAAGGGGGGGATTCTTCAAGCAAATGCGGTATATGACCAACAATGGAAAAAACACAGAAATTGAACACGGAAACTCATTGAGTTTCTGTGTTTTTGTTTTACACAAAAAGTTTTTTGAGTTTTTGTGTTTTTTTCAGAGAAGCGGTTGAATGCACATCAATTCAGTTAAACTAAACAAGATAAGATAAGCATCTATAGTATGTAAATATGTACATAATGTATTCATATTTTATGATGGTACAAAAAAGAAATTCAAGATGGCATGCACATCTCATGGTGGATTTGACAATTCATTTTCAACATTTAAGTATACCTTATTACCTCGAATTAACCCCCCTTGAATTAACCCCCCTCAAAATGGACTGGTGAAATAATAAGCCCCCCCCCCCCTCAAAAAAGCCCCCTCCGGGATGATGTACATCATGTATCCAATGTACATGATGTATTTATTACTGCTAATTTTCATCGCAGCTTCACATAGACTGTACTAGGTTGTGTAGCTATCTACATGTTTATTTCAAATATATCCTGTTTCTACTCATTTATAACCTGTTTTGGGTACGTAAATGCCTACTATTTTCTATGATCCTTACAAAACTTTCTGATGAAAAAATAAGCTCATACGGGGGTATTTTGAGGTAAATGGTAGTTGTAGTTCAAATCAATTCCGTAGTCTTCCATACAGTGCACATCCATTGAAGAATTTTGGAGTACTGCGTAAATTGTCATTTCTGGGCATTTTGTTGCTGGTGTTGTGATGTTGATGTCCTCATTGTGGATATTTTAGTGGATTTTTTTGACACTTGAATGAATACACAAATGTAATGCTGGGTTAAAACTTGTGTAAAACCAATATTTTATAAGAAAAGTACTGTTTCCAGATCGAAATGCTGTAAATCGAAATTTTTGGGGGGAAAACTCGAGTTTTTAGAGAAAAAAACTCAAAAAACTCAAGTTTTTACAAAAAGACACAGAAATAAAAACAGAGTTACTCATTATTTTTTCAAGAAAAAAACTCAAAACACAGGTACCATATTACCTCAAAATACCCTCCATGGGGGTTTATTATTTCGCCAGCAAAATTTGAGGGGGGGGGGGGTTAATTCGAGGGGGGGGGGGTAATTCGAGGGGGGGGGGGGGTTATTCGAGGGGGGGTTTATTCGAGGGGGGGTTTATTATTTCGTCAGAAATTTTCGTAAGGATCGTAGTAAATAGTAGGCATTTGCGTACCCAAAATATTTAGGTAATAAATATGTCCAAACATGATATATTTGGACATAAAAATGTAGATAGCTACACAAACTACTCTATGTGTAGCTGCAATGCAAATTAACAGTAATATACATCATGTACATTGCGTACATGACGTATTCATTATGTACATGATGTATTCATTATGTACATGACGTACATAATTCCGAAGGGGGGGGTATTTCGAGGGGGGAGGTTATTATTTCCCCAGCCCATTTTGAGGGGGGGTTAATTCGAGGGGGGGTTAATTCAAGGGGGGGGATAATTCGAGGTAATACGGTATTCATTTTTGAAAAACTCAAAACACAGAAAGTGTTTTTTTTTGGAGAACTTATCCATCGTTGTATATGACATATGATCACAATTTCCTTTTGCAGATCGATACGTAATTTCCATCCGAGGGTCGCGTCGTAACTTCGGCCTTAGGCCTCATTTTGTGTCTCGGCGTGTGAGACTTGAACTCGTAGTGGTGCAGCATGTATGCGATGATCGTCTTTTCCTCGAGCATGGCGAATTTTTGACCTTTAGTTGCGCTTGAATTAGCGTTCTACGATGTTATGCAGCAATAAATGTCCAACTGTTGGAATTAGAAGTGATACAATGACACTCATTGACAAGATACACGCCGTGGCGTTTTTTGCTTTGGCGCTAGCGCCAAGCGCCGGGGCCAGGCGTATTTTCCTGGTGCCAGAAAAAATAGGGCAAAGCGCCAAAAGCGCCATGGCGCTTTTCATGGGTGTGGCGCCACAGAGAAACAGCGCCAACCAAGAGCAAAGTCAAGAGTAAAGAGTAAAAAGGCAAGAGTAAAGTACTCCTTCACTTGCGGGACTGGCCCCAGGTCGGTATTTTTCACTCACCAATGCAATTCCTCGACCCGGCACTGAATGGAACATAAGCGAACGGGTGCCTGCGGATGCAATTTTCCGGCAGAAATCTGTCGGGATCGAACTTTTCCGGATCCGGCCAGTGGTCCCTGTGCCGGTGCAGCGTCATGGGCGACACGACCGCCGTGGTTCCGATCGGAACTACTGCCTTGCCGTTGGGCGTGTCTGCGACATTCGAGATCTTTGAACATGAATGAACACGGATCACTTTAAACTTTGAAACTATCTGAGTGTGAGTACAGAAAACGTATTTTCGGGGTTTTTCATTATGCTGTAAGCTGTAATTTGGGCTTCAGAAAACTGAATGGAGGACATATAAATGCTTTATAAACAAGGCTGTCAATTTTTTCAATTTAAAAAATGTATAACATGCCATAGACAATTTCCCTGTCAATTTTCCTCGCAATAAATGGCACGCTGGGGAACAATCTTAGTGCCTCTTTTATGCAACGTTCCAAAAACTTTAGCTGCTTCAGGGACTCGTAAGTCACATGCATAGAATTAATTGAGGATAGCATTTGGGGGGGGCACCAAATTTACGTGTCAGTGCAAATGGTGGAAAAACACACATTTTAAATACAGAAACTCATTGAGGGACTATCATTATAACTTTCTTTGGCCTGGAATAATTGCACAATCCCGAGATCCAAACATTTGAAAAAGTTAAAAAATTCAAAAATTGTGATATTTTAGTTGAAATTAGGGTGTCAAATTTCCGTTTCCATTTTCCGTTTCCGTCTTTCTGCAGGAAAATTTTTTACCTTTCTGTTTTCTGTTTTCCGGCAGCTGAAAAATTTTTACCTTTCCGTTTTCCATTTTCCAGCAGCCGAAAAAATTTTACCTTTCTGTTTTCCGTTTTCCGGCAGCTGAAAAAATTTTACCTTTCCGTTTCCGTTTTTCCGACCCATTTTTCCATTTTCCGGCTGAAAAATTTTTACCTTTCCGTTTCTGTTTTACCAGGCCATTTTTCCATTTTCTGGCTCGATTTTCAGTTTTCTGGCATTTTTCCATTGTTTTTCCAATCTGTATTTATCTTCAATTGGCTCATCCCATTGTGTTGTTTTTGTCTCTTGGAGCAGCATTGACAACTGGGATTTCAGGGTCAGTGAAACAGGTGCTGTGAACCCAATTGGATCATATGCTGACACCAATAATTTATTCAAGTTTTGTCTGGTTATTGGTGTTGTGATGCTGTCAATTTGCAATTTTGGTGTTGATATTGCCAGCATGTCCGTTCGGTGATTTTATTTCATGCCCATTACTGTGACAATTTTATTCACCCTTGGACTCCTGTCATTTTCTGCTATTTCATTCATGACTGATCTGGAGTTTGACAGCCATTCCCTCATGTTCATAGAACATTGGTTAAATAAAGCTTTCACTTTGTAATATAGTTCTAAAGCTTCAACTTAATTTGTGACACTCATGATGAAGTTATCGATGTAAATGTTGTTTATTATCATTGCCAACTGGTTTCGTTCCCCTTCATTTTCTTCATATTCATTCATGTTGTTTATTGTCACATTTAAATGGTATTTTATGACTGCTCCCAAAATTGCTGGGCTGCAGACAAGTTCAAAGAGTATGCATTTAAAACTTACAGTTACGCGTTATGTTCAGTTACTGGTTTTGAGGCATCTTTCAGCCAGAAAAATCGTGTGTAGTCTCTAGCTTGGTCATGCAATCCTATTTGCAAAAATGCCTTTTCAATAACGGCAATTAATGCTAGATTGCCTGACCTGAACCTCAGGAGTAGGCCCAGTGCTAATGGTGTTGTAATTGGTCCTCTAAAAAGGCACTCGTTGAAACTGGGCTTACCTGCCGACCCATCATACACGATTCTGCATGATGTCGATTTGCCCGGCGTGATTACTGGCTGGTGTGGCAGGTGATGAATCCCCTTGTTGTCTGTTTTATCATCACAGATCTCAATTATTCCCTTTTCTAGTTGGTTGTCCAAAACTTTCTGGTATTTTTCGAATAAGTTTGGATCTTTGTTGAATCTTCTTATCAGTTATTTAAACCGCACCAAGGCTTCTGCTTTTCCCGTGGGCAGGTCACTGATACGCTCTTTATACGCCCAGTCAATATAGTATTGTTTGTTGTTGTCGTTGAATTTTATGCTATTTATTATCATCTCCTCTGCAATGTTGTCATCATTTGCATAGGGGTCATCAGTGATTCCCACTGCTTCTAGACTGTGAAATTGTCGTAGTGTTTCCTTTCCTATGGCCACTATGGCTACTTTTTGATGATTTTTTATTGGTTCAGTTAAGCTTGAACTACAAGTGAAGTTACAGGCATGATCCATAGTTGCAGAATGTACAGCTACCACAATCAAAGCCAAACAGGCAAACCTGCATGCAGGTTTTCCTTCTGCAAATTTGTCTATACCGTGCCAATTTCACTTTATTTTTTTCCATTTCCGTGAAAATTTTGCTTTCTGTTTTCCGTTTTCCGGCATTTCATTTTTCTGTTTTCCGTTTTCAGGCTGACAATTTTTTTTTACCTTTCCGTTTTCCGTTTTCCGCTGAGTGAAATTTTTTTACCTTTTTGTTTTCTGTTTTCCGGCAGAAATTTTTTTTTACCTTTCCGTTTTCCATTTTCCGTAAAGTGAAAAAATTTTACCTTTCAGTTTTCCGTAAAAAATTTTTTTTGACACCCTAGTTGAAATAATCCAAAAATTCTCAAAGTATCCTAGAAAAACTTGTGATGCCATTGGTGCCTGGCGCTTGGCGCTTTTTTTGTCTGGTGCTAGCGCCAAAGTCCTGGGGTTTTTCCCATCACTGCACCGGAGTTTTGTTCCAGAGGGTTCACTATCGTGAGCAGGGTTGGCAAAATCTCAGAAAAAAATAAAAATAAAATGGAACATTTAAGAAAAAAATAAAATAAAATAAAATGGAAAATTTCAAAATAAAAATAAAAATTGTATAAAAATTCAAATTTTTGTAAAAATTTTGTAAAAATGTATACAATTTCATAATTTTGTAAAAATTGTATAAAAATTCATATTTTTTTGTAAAAATTTAATCTTGTTGTTTATTGTTCAACATGTTCATTCGCGGAGCTGGCGCAGTCCCAAGCCCTGTAAAGTGTCAAAATGTCATATGAAATGAAATACAAAGTGCCAATTGTCATGACAAGTGGTAAGTAAAGTGTCAATTGTTATGACAAATATAAATGAAAGTGGAAACTATATAGCAAATTGCATCTGTATCTTATCCTTTGTATCCAAATCTGAAAATATAAACATTTGGATACAAAAAAAATTGATTTGGATACCTAAACATAAGGTTTGGATACAAAAACATAAGATTCAGATACACAATTTACACTTTGCATGACATTTGTCCTGACAATTATACTTAGCTTGAGATTTGAGATGTCAATTGACTCCTTACTTTACATTTGTCATGACAATTGACACTTTGCGTGACATTTTACAAATGCACCCAGCACACTCCAGTAATCCTTCTACTGAAAATGCAAACCAGTATTATCAATAATTGAAACTTTACACTTGCAACCAGCTAACAATACCTACTGCATGCAACTTTTGCAAAGTAATGGAAAAATTTGTCACACATTTTTCATTTTTAGGTCAAATTTCACATTTTTCTGGCCTTGCATGCAAGATTATGATTTTTTGTAAAATTTCTGTAAAATTATTTAAAATTTTTGTAAAATGGTCCATTTTATTATTTTATTAACATTTTGGAATAAAATAAAATAAGAATAAAATTAAAATAAAATACATTTTTACACAATTTATATACAATTTGTATACAAATGATTTTTATAAAACCAACCCTGATCGTGAGGGGTGACACAAAAATCTGGTAGAACCCCACCCATAAATGGGACCCCCAATTGATTCTATAGTCACAGGTCGCCCGCTCAGATCGTTGAAAAACTGATCAGCCTCTTCGGCGGCGCGTTTTTGCAGTTCAGGATTCAAGCCGAGCAGATAGATTGCCCAGTTGATTCCGGCGCCCGTCGTGTCGTGGCCCTGTGTGCCATGCACCGTATTCCCTCGAAATACGCCCAGGGGGTACAATTTTTCCGATTGCAGATTTTGAGGGGTGGGGGTTGTTTTGAGGGGTTTGATACTATTTCGCTAGACTTTTTTTGGACTTCCAGTACTTATTCGTTATTTTTAGCCTACGCAGACTAAAAAAATGCAACAATAACCGTAAGTATTTAAATATAAACGTCTATAGATTACATGAGTCTCGCATTTCCTCGAAATAATTACAATCCTCCAAATATCCCCCACCCTCAAAATACAACCAATGCCATTTTTCATAACTTCGCTCAGCCCTGGGAGTATTTCGAGCGGGGTATTTCGAGGTGGTTTTTCAAGCAAAAACAGTGGTGCATTGTAACTAGGGTGTCAACAAAAACTTTATGGCGGAAAACGGAAACGGAAACGGAAAAATTTTGGCACTTGCCGGAAAACGGAAACGGAAACGGAAAATTTTTTGGCACTTGCCGGAAAACGGAAAACGGAAAAATAAAAGGCCGGAAAACGGAAACGGAAATGGAAAAATTTGCTGAAAGTATGCCGGAAAGGGAAAAAATTTGCTGAAATTATGCCGGAAATGGAAAAAAATTTGCTGAAATTTTGCCGGAAACAGAAAAAAAATTTGCTGAAATTTATCCAAAAATGAATTTTTTTTGCAGAAATTTCACTAAAAATAGAAAAAAATTCACATAATTGAGAACCTGCATGCATGTTTACCAGTTTGGCAACAACAGAAAACATAAAATTGAGCTAGAAAGTGGAAAAACGTTGAAAAAAAACAGACAATAGAACCGGAAAATTAAAAAAAGCCGGAAAACGGAAAATGAGCCGGAAAAATGGAAACGGAAACGGAAAAACGGAAACGGAAAAAAAAATTTAGCAGCCGGAAAACAGAAACGGAAACGAAAAAAAAATTGCCCAGAAAGCGGAAACGGAAAACGGAAAACGGAAAGTTGACACCCTAATTGTAACCATTGCTGTTAGCGTTAGTGATGTAAAAGAGCCATGGCGCTGGCGTCTAGCGCTACCGCCAAAGCAAAAGGCGCCATGGCGCTTTTGGCGCTTGGCAATATTTTTGGCCGGCGCCAGGAACAAAATGCCTTGCGCTGGCGCTTGGCGCCAGCGCCAAGCAAAAAGCGCATTCTGTCGCTTGGCGCCATTTTGCTTTGGCGCCAAAGTCCTGGCACTTTTTACACCGCTAGTTGGCGTTTCACTGGCGAGTTCACCTCGAACATGAACGTGTCCACCTCATTCCTGACATCCTCCATGGGCATCTCGCCCCTGTCGACCATCTCCAGCAGCGAGTCCAGAAACGCCCTCCGTTTGCCATTCGCTGGCTGCGCGCCGTTTAATTGCCTTTGCGCTTTTCTGTCTTCGATTACTGAGTTGGTGAAATTGTGTATCAATTTGAGGCAATCCCTTTGCTCGGAGCCGTGGCTGAATAGGTCGTATATGATGGGCAGCAAAAGCCTGGCGGCAGTCCCAGACCCTGTAAAAGACCCTGTAAAGTGTAAAAGACCTGTAAAATGTCAGGTGTATCCTCACCTTATCTTATCATATCCAAATCTTATGTTGTATTTTATCATATCCAAATCCAAATATCACCTTTGACATGAGATTTTGATACAATAACATAAGATACAAAAAATAATATTTTGATACACATGACACTTTACAGGGTGTTTTACATGACATTTAACACTTACTGTATTTGCTTGAATAGTTCCCCCCTTGAATAATTCCCCCCTCGAATAATCCCCCCCTGAAAGACGAGTGAGGAAATAATGATCCCCCCTCCTTGCATAATCCCCCCTTAAAAAGTGTGATTAACTTGTTATAGCTATTTTAAACAAAAATGGCACGTTATTGTGTTTATTAAGCATATTTAGTGAAATGAGTTTATAGAAATATGCTTGAATATTGTGACAAAACAATAACCCCCCCCCTTGAATAATTCCCCCCTCGAATAGTTCCCCCCCCCCTCAAAAATGTCTGACGAAATAATAATCCCCCAGGGGGATTATTCAAGCAAATACGGTACATCGTTTTTTACATGACACATACATTTTACAGGGTATTTTACATGACAAATGACATTTTACAGGGTCTTTTACACTTTATAGGGTCTCTTACAGGATATGGGAATGTCACCAGGGCGATTTCATTCTTTGGTGGATCAGCTCGTTTAATCTGCGTAGATGTACTTTTTATAATGTACGTATACCGTATTTCCTCGAAATACCCCCCGGGGGCTGATTGTTTCATAGTGCTCCCGAGAGGGGGGGGGGTGACAACACGGGGCCCGAAGTGTTGATTTGTAGATTTATTGGTGATATCGGCGACCTCTATTACATGTCAAGTGACCAACTAAATGGGTTCCAAATGGGAACACTATCATTGCGCGAAAAGGGGATCAACTCAACATCATCCCTCTCCAGTAAACGACCAAAATCTAATTTTATCAAAAACATCACCAAATCACCTTACTCTCTTACTTTTAAAAATCAAAAAATCAATTTGTGAGCTTTAGGTGTGCGCGAGCGTGGGTGGCGGTGTTGATGGTCGGTGTGCCCACCAAATCTGGCAGGCGCAAAGTAGCTGGTTCAGGTGTGAATTGACTGCGGCGTAATATAGAATGAGACAATAGGAGGAAATGTAAACTAGTAGAAACGAGTGTTTAAATCACAGAATTTTAATGGCGATTTATACGCCAACAAAAACGGTGCGGGATTTTGCGCACTCCCTCACCAAAATTGACAGTAAGAGTAGGGCCCATCACATCAACCACCTCAAGTGGTCCTGTAAATTTTGGCAAGCTCCGGTCATGGGTGATATTCTTCACCATAACTTTATCACCCGGTCGGATATCAACTTTATTGTTTTTAGTGTCAAAATACTGTTTGTAGAGAGCGCGATTCCTGTCGCTATGAGATTTTGCCGCCATTCTAATTGATTGTACGTCCAATTTCCGAGCCGATGCAAATAACAGATTCCAATGTGGCATGTAGCCATATACCAAGAAGAATGGGCAGCATTGAGAGTTTCGGTTAAATGCTAAATTGTGTTTTAAGATTACCATTGGGAGCAAATCTCGCCAATTCAATTTTGGAAATTCTGATTTAGTAATTGAATAAATTTCTCTAATTTTCCCATTCACTCCTTCCACCATCCCATTGGCTGAGGGATTATGTGATGAAACTGGGGAATGTGATGTTCCATATTGATCACAAAGGGCGCGAAAAGTGTCATTAACGTATTCAGTCCCCTGATCGGTAATGATCAAGCGCGGGGCTCCGAAAATCAAGAAAATCTTTGTAAGTACTGCCTGAGCCATAGTGTTGGAATTCATAGAAGATACTGGCACTGCAATTACATAACGTGTAAATGCGTCAACAGCGACCAAAATTTTTGACTTTTTCTGGTTAAATTCAAGTTGCATAGTGTCTAAATGAAGTATTTCAAATGGCTGTGAAGGTGTCTCGACTGCTCCTAAGGGGCCGGGATGAAGACGATGTTTTTTATGCACCAGGCATGAGGCACAGTCATTGCAATATTGTAAAATATCTTTTTTCATGCCTGGCCAGGAAAAATATTGGCACAGCAATTGCAAGGTTCGAATCTGCCCGCCATGACATGCGTAGATGCCCATGTGTGCTTGTGCTAAGCAAGCTTCCTGCCAAGTTCTAGGGGGCCAGACCGCATATTCATTCGATTCCATAGCTGTTTGAAAATAGAGAATTCCGTCGATCAAAATCGCTCCCGGAACACTGTCCTGATCATCAACAAGTTGTGAAATCACCGAGGACAATTCTGGGTCATTTTCTTGGATTTTCAGCCAGTCTATGCTAGGTGATAAGGACACTAGTTTTTTATCATGCCCAGTAGCGTGTTTCTGTGCGTCAGGTGAAGCTATGATTTTTTGCAAGTGGACACCTGTAGGTGTAGCAACACAACCCTTCACCATTTTCGCATCTGCATCCAATTCCGAAGTGCCAAATTCAGGCTGGTCGATGGGGTTGCGTGACAATGAGTCTGCGACCAAATTTAAGCTGCCTGACCTGTGCTTGAAGCTGATTACCTTATCTTGAATCCACATTGCCCAATGTTTAAGTTGGGAATGATGCGGGCTCTTGAGCACCTGTGCTATGCCACTATTGTCTGTAATTACAATAAATTTCTGCCCTTCCACAAAGTCCGCCAGGCGTCTGATAGCCCATGCGATACACAACGCTTCTAATTCAGCAGCTGAAAAAGTGTTGTGCGGATGTGTCAGCTGTTTTGAAATGAATGAAATAGGGTGTAATTCTCCATCATCCGCGTACTGAGACAGTACCGCGCCTAAACCTTGGGCACTGGCGTCTGTTTCTAAGTAATAAGGGCGCCCATCTCGAATAGGGTGAACCAAGATCGGTGGTGTCGCCAGACAATGTTTTAACGTTCCCCAAGCATCCAGCATTGCCTCAGTCCATTCAAATGGAGTGACACCATGCTTTGGGACTTTTCCTTTCAAAGCTGAATACAGGGGTGACGAAATTCTGCTAAAATTAGGGATGAAGTGTGAATAGTATACACACTTCCCTAAAAACCGCCTCAAATCTTGCTTTGTGTGCACTTTAGGGAGGGAACTCATGGCTTCCACTCGCGATGGTGCTGGCATTATTCCAGTAGCCGATATCTGATGCCCCAGATACTTCAGAGTTGTGGTAAATATGTTGCATTTTTTCGGTTGCATGCGTAAATTCGCCCAACGTAGTCTCATAAATAAGCGGCGCAAATGACCGAGGTGCTCCTCCACAGTGTCACTGCAGCAAAGAATGTCGTCAATGTAGGCCGGTACCCATGCGTGGGTCAAATCCTCATTCAAATCTACCAGCATTATGGTCATGAGACGTTGGAAAGTAGCTCCACTATTGCAGGTACCGAACGGCATTCTCGTGTACCTGAACTGACCAAGACTACAAACAAATGACGTCTTTTCTCTGGACTCCTCATTGGCTAAAGGCACATTGTAGTAACCGTGGCGAATGTCGATGGCAGTGAATATCTTGCGCCCCGCAAACTCAGCCAAAATTTCTCCAATCCTCGGAAGAGGATAGCTGTCAATCAGTGTGATCAAATTTACCATCTTAAAGTCAATGCAGAATCTCCAATCATTAGTACCTTTTGGGGCTATAGTGATAGGGGACGCCCATGGACCGTCCGAATGCTCTATGATTTCTTCTTTTAACATAGAATTGATTGTTTTGCGGATAAATTCCCTCTTGTGTGCAGGTTCATATCTGGGTGCCTGTTTTATAGGTGGATGATTTGGGTCAGTGAAAATCGCATGTGAAACTAGATGGGTGCAACCCACATCGTAATCTGAGCATGAAAATATATCATGAAACTCATTCAATAAATCGTGAAACACGCGTGATTGCTTTTGCGTTAATGGGATCCGATTTTTGTCAGGTAAATTATCCAGAATGAATTTTAGTCGCTCATTCTGAGTCAGAGGCGGTTCAGAGCACTGGGATGAGTCAGGGGGAACTGGGATTGATACCGCTTTAGCGCAAGACACTGGAATCTCCAATGGTGTCGTTTCATCATGAGAATGCAATTCTGCCCCAAATAAACTCATGTAGGTAGCAGATTTGAAAATTCCCCCCCAATTGCGGCTAGGTTTGAAGAATGAGTCATGAGACAGCGCATAACTGTTAGCAATTTCAGTACCTGGTGGCAAATCGATAGGTGTGTTTGAACAGTTGAACAATATCAAACTCACAGAATTCGGTCCCAAAGTAGAGCATGTCGTGTTATACATTTGAACTTCGTTATCAGCACAATCTGAGACTTCCGACGCACATGTAAATAAAATCGTAGCGCTTTTCCAGTTTTCCGGTGACATGTTTTTGGGTTTTTTCAGTTTCGGTATGGTCACATTTGAATGTCCATTAGCAGGAATGTACAAGTGTTTTTCTAATTTTAACTTCTTAATCATACACGTGGAAAAGTGATCTTCCAGATTTTCAAATTGATTCATAACGGATTCGTCAGTCACAGGCGTTATCTTAGTGGACTTGTCAAGTGCTAGAGGAACGAGCCAAGATAACTTTAAGAAAGACATTATGTCCGTCCCAATCAAAATGTCCGCCATTGCTGTTGTGTCCATATTAATAAGGCAAATGGCCAGGACTTTGCGCAGAACGTTATCGATTGGCGAAATATGTTCAATGAATAGCGGTGTCTCACACATTGTCCCCGCCGCGGTTTTTCCATTTAACATGTAAACCTCAATGTCTGTTTTTCTCAAGTATTTACTTAAATCCAAATTTGATTTTTCAGCGATTTTACGTAGTATAGTGATTGGTAAAATTGTACGTGTGCACCCCGTGTAGAGAACCACTTTACAGGGGTATTCCTTCCATGCGTACATTGGCATAAATTTGAGGGCCGTTGCATTTTTCTACACGTATAGCCAATCTTTGATTGTCCCCTACACAGGTGCAAGATTTTACAGTTATTGAATTGTCAACACCAAAATCATTCATTGCGCTAAAATTAGTAAATGTAGAGTCAAACACTGGTTTCTTTTCATCCACTTTTTCAGAATTCATTGTTTTCACTGGTGTCACAGATGTCTCCTGAAACAACAGGGGCGCCGGTGGGGAAAACTGCATCGAGGAACTGTAGCACTCGCTCATCGTTTTCCTCTGAGGGGCCTGAGATGGGTAAAAATCTTGTAGCTGGTGCCAGAAATGTCTTTCCCAATCCTGGGACAAACCAGTGTCATTTTCGAAGGCTGCTGCCAGACGGTTTTTAAATTCGTCACAATATAGGTTTAGTCTGTCATTACTCGATTCCACTGGGTAACTTTCCTGCCATTTCCCTGTGTCAGATGAGCAATTCGCTGCCTTTGCCATCGTGCACGGCATAGCGGCGTCAGTTGTGTGCGGCGGACCATATCTGCGTACCTGGCCGTACCCCTCAGATTTAGGGGCTTGAGATGATGGATCAATCTTAGTTGATGAAAATTCACGTTCCCGCTGTGAAATACGGCATTCGCTAACACGATGCCCAGCATGGTTTAGCCGTGGGCACCAGGGGTCTGCTGTGTTTGTTGAAATCAATTGTTGGACAGAAAATCTGCCCTGTCGCGGTCCAAGACCACCTTGTTCAGTTGTGTTTGTCGGATTGCGAAGAAATCGGGAAGCAGGTGTGTAGCTTGTAGTTTTTTTAACACTATAAAAGTAATCTTCCATCAGCTGGACAGTTTGAACAAGAGGCATCTTTTTGGCTTTCATGGCATTTTCTGAAATTTGCCACTATAAATTTATCATAGCGAGATTCATCAAACTTACTCCATAATTTAACAGACACCAAACTTTCAATCAAATGTTTGTCAAAATTCATGGATTCCCGCAATTCTGTAGGAATTTTAGCTAGCAAGCGAAGATAAAAGTCCATGAACGTTTCTGAGCGGAGCATTGAAGCGCTGTCCCATT
This sequence comes from Sphaerolaimus hirsutus, assembly GCA_964036195.1. Taxonomy (NCBI): domain Eukaryota; kingdom Metazoa; phylum Nematoda; class Chromadorea; order Monhysterida; family Sphaerolaimidae; genus Sphaerolaimus; species Sphaerolaimus hirsutus. Next base: position 13,674 of record CAXIWS010000480.1, read on the forward strand.
CTTGCATGGAATATAATTTTTTAACGTCCTTAAAGACAGCCGTCAATTCTTGCAAATTTTTTGAATGATTCATCAAATCAGAAGGTTCAAATAACGTCGTCAGCACACGATACGCATCTCCTTTGAGTTTTGTCGTAAATGTTTCTAACCAAAAATGCGGCATTAAACTCTCGTCGGCTACAGACAAACTTGCAATTTGATCTGTGCGACGCCATTCCGCAAATGTCAAAGTGTCGGATTTTCCAGAAAAAATGGAATTTTTTCGAGTATGTGGGGTTTAGCAACCATCCAATACTGCAACAAATCTGTCCTAACTTTTGTATTAGAACTTTCCACCTGCGGAAATTTCAAAAAATCATGAAGAAGCCATGGATCCGTCTCTGCTGGAGTATTTACCTGTTCAGCAGGGATATTTGTAGTCGGCAAATTTATAGCGGGTGCATTTGT
>CAXIWS010000481.1:0-30670 GCA_964036195.1 Sphaerolaimus hirsutus
AAAATGAGTATTTTTACAGGGAAATGTAACAATGGGTATTTTTTCCAACAGAATGAGTATTTTTCTCACAATAATAACGTAAAAATTGGTGTGTGTTTTAAATTTTTACTCTAAAATACATTCAAACGTAAATACATTTTAACAACAATGGTTAAAAGTACCAAACTTTTTTCAAAGGATACATAAATGTAAAGTATTTATTTTTACTCAATCCCTGAGTACAGAAAACAATAACAATTTACAAAAGTAACAATTTTTAATTTTACTCATGAGTAAATGTGAGTAAAGGTACTTTTCCTCCCAGAAAATGTAAAAGTGAGTATTTTTGAGAAATTCTACACCAATTTTTGCTCAAAATCACCTTATTCATAACTTTTTGCCTATTTTCAGCAATTTTTGGTTACATGCATGCTTTTATACAGATATTCCACTATTTTCCCTATTTTTGACCTATTTGCGTCTTTTTCCCTTCTATGCCTTTAAAAAGATTCTATAAATGACGATCTGAAATATGTTTTCTGTACTCGAGTACGTTCAAAAAGTATACGTAAGAGCGAGTACTGGTACTTTTTCAGAGAAAACGTAAACGTATTTACTCAGAACTTGAGTATACATATTTTGCGAGTAAAAGTAAATACGTTTTAACAACTATGGTGCGTTCGCGTTGTCACGCCCTATATTGCATAACCCGCGTACAGATGTTGTGTTAGTTTCCAGTTCCCAACGGGTCAAATGAAGCTAATTTAACGGTGATAAAAGAGACGAGCCTAATCCCCATGTAGATACAATCGAAGGACGGTTAGCCGAACTAATCCGTTACATTCTCGCCCGTGTAAATGCAACCGCTGTACGTTGCCGCTTGGAATGCGAAATGAGTGGGTTGTAACGATGTGACAAACCCTCCGGAAAAAAAGTGTTTCAATTTTTAAGTGTTTTTTTCTAAAAATGTCTTTCCCAATTTTTTCCGACTACATTTTTGGATTTTAAATTCTCGTAACTCAATTTTTGGATACATCTACCGTATTTCCTCGAAATACCCCCCGGGGGGTGATTGTTTCATAGTGGTCCCGAAAGGGGGGGGGTTTAAACGAGGGGGGGGGGGTATTTCTAGGGGGGGGTATTATTTCACAAGAAAATTTTTGAAAACCAAGTACGAAATTGTCGTCTGAAACGTACGCAGACGTCGAAAAATGCAACAAAAACCGCCATTTATAAGGTTCTGTAGACTAATATTAGTATGTAGATGGTATGTACACTGTTCTAACGTGACGCCGACATTGTTTTAACGTGTGTTCTGCAGTACACTGAACACAAACTACAGTTATTGTCATGTACGTTCCCTTTACACTCAATTTGGGGGGGGGTATTTCGAGGAAATACGGTATGTTTTGCGGCCTAAATACTTGTTATACCGCCAACACATTTTCACAATTCTTGTTCTGTCGCTACAAATAAATACAGAAATCATAAGAAATTGATGTTTTGAATTGTGTTTCTGTTTTAAAAGCATTTTCAGACACATATACTGAGAAATAATCGTTTTTCAAGTGGTTTTCTGGGGGTAAAATAAAAAAATCCGAAAACTATGAAAAAAATCGAAAATTCAAAAGCGTTTTCGAATTTTTGTTGGATATCAACAGTACAGCAGTTTTCCGTTTACCTAGTTGACACACGGTAAACTGATCGGGTTCGCGAAATGTTGCATAAGTTTCAGGTCAAGATCAGGTTATTCTGATTTTTTTTAAGTATTATTGATGAAAATTCAGAGAGAAATGGTCCAGATATGAAGTTTAGAAGTTGCATGCATTGTTCTTCATGTGGTTAGAATATTTATGTGGATGGGAGAGAAAAGCGTGTAATGCTTTAAGTTTTGATTGGAAAGAGATATAGATAAAGATAAAGAATTATATTGGTGTATGAATTATCGTCCGCGAAAATGATAACATGTTCAGAAAAATTTATTTATTTTTTTGTGTTGAAGACCGGGTGAAAGCGGCATAACGAAATTTGAAATCACTAAATCTACAGGTTGTGTCGATCATTTTAAGTGTTGAACGGTCCAAATTTGCCCTAAAATGGCCAAGTTATTGTCAAACTCGACTAGACAGGTCAGCCATGTAAAATGATCACCACTTTATAGACCCCACCCCCTTATCTGAGGACTGGGGGATTTTTCGAGGGAAAAAAACCTTTCGTCGTAGCCCGGACCCGAAACACCAACGTACTCGAAGGGCATCAAAATCGACAGACGTATTTACGACAGAATGGGATGACACGGAAGTCTGGTGACGCCACAGCCCTAAAATGACACCCTCAATTCCAGCTGGGGCAGTCCCAAGCCCAGTAAAGTGTAAAGCAAAGTGTCAAATTTTAAGTTAAATGCAAAGTCAAAAGTCAAATGTAAAGTAAGGTGTCAAATGTAAAGTCAAATGCAAAGTCAAATGCAAAGTCAAATGTCAAATGTAAAGTAAAGTGTGAAAAGTAAAGTAAAGTGTCAATTGTGTATCCAAATCTTATTTTTTTCATATCCAAATATTATGTTTTTGTATCCTAATCTTATTTTTCAGCATACGATTTTGATACAAAAACGTAAGATTTGGATACGAAAAAAATAAGATTTGGATACACAATCGACACTTTACTTTACACTTTACAGGGCTTGGGATTGCCACCTTGGTCGCAGCGGTGATAAACGATATCCATGCTGATCGATAATGCGGTATCCATGCTGAAGCGACGACAAACGGCACTGCGGCAATGGAATGGCGCTGGTATCATTTGAAGGTACCAAAGGGGGCTGTGCCATGGCACCATTTTCTTGTTGCGCTATCAGCGCCTGGTGCCCCTTTTTCAAACCGTAGTGTTACAAATTAAGTGGGACCTGTGTGGGACAGCGAAAATGCTAAAAAAATTGGATTTATGGCGACCTACTTTGTAGTGAGTGGGGCCGGGCGGGGCCCCTTCAATTCATGAAAAGTAAGGGGCGTTTATGCTTATATACCACCGAAGAATTAACTTTCCACCCGTCCTACAGCTATATATGGCTAGGTATATAATATTTACCTACTTGTAGCTATTTTAGCCTATTTTTATAGCAATTTGAATTTTTTAAGATGTCTTGGGTTTTTCTTTTTTTTCACTTGCCAATTTGTTTTCTAACTTTGAGTACTTGCCAGTTCACTTATCACTTCTTATTTTACTTCGCTTTTGCCAATTTACTTACCATTTCACTTCTCTGTTGCTTCTTCACTTTCCTTCAAAACTTCTGCAACTTTTTTCCCCATTTTTTGCAATTTTTGTTCATTTCTGTGGAAATTTTGCTTTTCGCTTTTGCTGTTTTCCGGCATTTCATTTTTTTTGTTTTCCATTTTCCGGCAAGTGCAAAAAGTTATGTCCCTGTTTCCGTTTTCTGGATCTCATTGTTCCATTTTCCAGAAAGTACAAATCATCATAAATTTCCACTTCCTTTTTCTGGCAAGTGCAAAATTTTTTGTGTTGTTATTTCCTTTTCTGTAAAGCGGCGTTCACACTGCGAGCTGTGCCAGCAAATTTTTTTTGTCGCCAATGGACTTTTTGTCATGACAACGCACAAAATTTACAGAAATTTTGCCTGTGCCGACAAAGAAGCCTCGTTCAAAAGAAACCGAACCGACAACGAAAAAAGCCTCGTTGAAACGAATGCAAACCGACAATGGCTGACATGTCATACAAAGTGTCAAAGGTCATGTAAAACGTCATAAATAATGTCAAATATGCAGTAATAAAAAAATGGACAATTTATAGGGCTTTTAGCATGACTTTAGACAATTAATTGTTCACTGGCGCTTTCCCATGGGATACAAATTATCGCCATATTGTCGTCACAGAAAAGACGTTCGCAGCTTGTGACGGCAACACGACGATGAACCGACACATTATCGACGCGCTCGGCGTTGTTTTTGCTCAATTTGTCGGTTTGAGTCTCGTTAACAAGACCCAAACCGACAAAAACAAAATAAAACAAAAAATGCCCCACAGCAGATAAAATATGGTGGGTGCGACAGTGGGAGATAATAAAATTGATTTTTAAATATAGGTAATGATGGCAAACCCCGGGGGGGGGGGGGGTGATTGTTTCATAGTGCTCCCGAGAGGGTGGGGGTTAAACAAGGGGGGGGGGGTAATTATGTCACAGGAAATTTTTTTGAAATCCTATTACAAAATCGTGGATTGTGATGTGCGCTGGGGTAGAAAATTGCATCAATAACTGACATGTATCAACTCCTGTATACTAATATTAGTACGTAGATGGTATAAACACTGTTCTAACGTGATTCCAACATTGTTTTAAGGTGTGTTCTGCACTACGCAGAACACAAACTGCAGTACATATTTGTCATGTATGTTCTCTTTACACTCAATCTGGGGGGGTATTCCGAGGGGGGGTGATTGTTTCATAGTGGTCTCGAGAAGGGGGGTCAAACGAGGGGGGGGGGGGTATTTCGAGGAAATACAGTAAATTTTTTAAGTGTTTTTTCAAAAATGAATTTTCGATTTTTCCTCTAATAAATTTTTGAATTTCAAATTTAATTTTCGCATTTTCAAATCTTTTTGGTTAATTTTCAAATTTTTTCAGGTAATTTTCGAATTTTTTTACATACTTTGAATTTTTTGGAAAAATGTTCAATTAAGAGCTTTAAGCTGTTAAGTAGTTATGTTGAAATAGTTATGGGTACTGGGTGCATTCCTAAGCATTCTTCTATGTGCCTGGGTCTGCCCATAGCTGGGATTGGGGGTGGCTGTTATGGGCAGTGCACTATTCCGCATCTAAACCCATCCCGCATGTTGACCCGGAACACATTTTTTTATACCTGGCATGTCGAAAATAGGTAATAAAACACATGACCTAGTTATTTTGAAGGTGAAAATCTATAAGAATTATGAAAATAAAGGAAATTTTGGTGAAAATTAGGGTAAAATTGCTCAAAAGCGCTCCAGATAGCTAGATAGCTAGGCAATTTGCGGGTGGGGGATGTTCAGGGGTATGTAGCCAAAAAAATTGCGCCAGGAATAGATAGATGGCTGGGCGGTTTGGGGTGGTGTTACCCACCCCCCTTTCTTACCCCTGCAGGCATAATGTGTCTATAATGGGTCTACATGCGGAATGGGCTTTGATGCGGAATGGGCCCTAGCCTCTGTTATGGGGGGTCCACCAGACTTGTGTGTCATTCCATTCTGTTGCACATTTGCTGATTATATAATTTCAAAAATTTTATGTCAATTTGACCCTGTCTTTATGTGATTTATATTTATATATAAATTTACCATAAATCCTTGAATAAGTCCCCCTTGAATAAGTCCCCTCAAAAACCACTGACAAAAAATACCCCCCAGGGAAGTTATTCAAGGATATACAGTATTTATATGAAGTATATGATGTTCAGAAAAAAATTATTTTACATGTTGAAATACTGGGTTAAATTGGCATAATGAATTTATTCATCTACATTCTATTCATCTATCTACATACTTACCTACCATATTTCCTCAAAATACCCCCCTTGAATTAACCCCCCATCGAAATACCCCCAGGTGTTTTCAGGCTGGGAAAAAAATAACCCCCCTCAGAACCCCCCCTGTAATGATGTACATCATGTAAATATGTGATGTACATGATATACTTATTGATGCCAGTTTGCATCACAGACATACATATACGCTAATATGAGTAGAGATAAATGTTTATATGTCACTTTATATCCCATTTGGTCACATTGATTACCAGTTTTTGGTATGTAAAAGTGTATTCATTACTAGGAATTTAAAGAAAATTTCTGATGAAATAATAACCCCCCTTGAAATACCCCCCTCAAAATTTCCACTCTGAAAAAAACAACCCCCTGGGAGTATTTTGAGGAAATACAGTATATAATTAGGCAGGGGTCTGGTAGGGGGGAGGGGTTGGGGGGCGTTACCCCTCCCTGAAACGCTCCAGCTATCTATCAAATTTTTTTCCTTAAAATTACTCCATTTTTGCATTTTTCCGGTGAACTTTAAATACACCTTTAGATTTTACAGCTTCAAACCTTTTACAGCTTCAAAGCTGTTACTGCAGGTACATCCATGCAGTTTTGTTCTGCACCTACAGATGGATTCTTGCAAAATTGACGTTTTCATTAAATGAAATACCGTATATCCTTGAATAAGTCCCCCCTCTCAAATAACTCCCCCCTCCTCTTGTGAGTGTGAGGAACCAATAACTCCCCCCGAACAATTCCCCCACTTTGATAGGTAGAAAACGTTTCCAACATTTCACCCTTACTAAAAACATTTTATGTAGTTAATATCTAAATATATGTATTTTCTTGCAGCTAGAGTTCACTAACATTGATTTCACAGCTTGAATTGTGAATTTTGTATTCCTACAAATGATTATGTTACCAAATTTACCCCATTTGTGTAGTAAATCCATCATACATTTTACTGATAATTCTGATGAAAAAATAACTCCCCCTCCAATAAATCCCCCCCCTCGAATAATTCCCCCCTCAAAATATTCTGACAAAAACCTAACTCCCCCAGGCCCAGGGACTTATTCGAGGATATATGGTATGTATTTTCATCCAAAGATGCTGAAAAAATTCATCCAAATTTTTAAAAAAATTAATTGATTTTTTTTGTATTTTTTTAACCTCATGCTTAAAAATTTGAAAAGTCCAAGAAAATTTGAAAATTTGAAAACTTATTCAAATTTTCAAATCTTTTTTGCCATTGTTACACAGAAAACCACTTGAAGAACTTGGCATTTGACTAGGCATTTGCATTATTTTGTTTTATGGGAAATTTAGTGAAATATACAGATAATGTTAGCATAAAAATGAAATCTGCAGGTTATTCTGATCATTTGAAGTGTTCATTGGTGAAAATCGGTGAGAAAAATTTGAGATATGGCATTTTGAATTTGCACGCCATGTTCTTCAAGTGGTTTTTTATGTGGATGGGAGGCAGAAGTTTGAAGTGCTATAACTTTTTATTGGAAAGAGATATTGAAATAATTCTTTCCATATATTAATACTCTTTGTCTAACCTATATGATAGCATGTTCAGAAAATTAATTTTTTTTGCATTGAAAGACCAGGTCAAATTGGCATAAGAACTTTAGACATCATTTATTCCGACCTTAAAAATGAATCTACAGATCGTGCCGATCAGTTTAAGTTTTGAACAGTCAAAATCGACACGGAAATGGCCGAGTTCTAAACCTTCAAACTCGATCGACCATGTAAAATGACAATCCTTTTATAGACCCCCCTTATCTCGGGACTGGGAGATTATTAAAGGAAACGATTTTTTCAGTCATAGCCCAGACCCCAAACCAAAACATACTCAAAGGGCATCAAAATCGCCCAACGTACAACAGAATGGGATGCGGGAATGTTCATTTCCATGAGATCGCAAAAAAATACAAGAAGCTTAGTTTACACCATTACATTGGAAGAGTGACAAAAAACTAAAATGTAAAGAATGAATGGTGAGAATGTTTAAATAGATATTACCTAAATTCCGGCATTCAAAAAGATATTTTTGTTGACAATGAAAAATGTTGAAAAAAAAATAGAAGAGCACTATTCTATTAGAAGAAATACAGAAACCATAAAAGTGATTTAGCATCACCAGGGCCGTATCCAGGCGGGGGGTCTGCAGCCCCCCCCCTCCCGGGGTGAGACCTAAAAAGTCCCAGAAAATGCAATTTTTCCCTATACATTTTACGAGGTTTCTTAAAAATTTTGCGCGCAAGCGCGCAATTTCTTCCCCATACATTGTATTTTTAGTGGATCAGTCCCCGTAAACAAATATACCTGAAAATGAACACATTTTTGCGACTTTCACTGCATATGTTTGCATATTTACATCGATATAAAGCAGTTCCTGGCGCTGGCGCCAACGCCAATAGCGCCATGGCATGGCGCCTTGGTATGGCGCTAGCGCCAAAACACCTTTCCGTCCCTATATAGGGAAAAAATTTAGGGGGGGAGGCTGAGCTTCCCCTGCTCGCTGGCCCCGTAAACAAGCAGCCCCCCCCCCCCCCCGCTCAAAAATCCTGGATACGTCCCTGAGCATCACAAACAAACTGTTGAGTCTGATACTTTATTTACTATTAAGTACTGTATTTCCTCAAATTACCCCCAAGGTGTTCATTTGGAAATGGAATGGAAATTTGGGGGGAGGGTTAAACGAGGGGGTATTTCGAGGGGGGTTATCTTTTCACCAGAAATTTCTACAAAATTCCCAGTACTAATTTGTTGTTTTTAATGTACTCAGATGTAGGGTTCAAACAGGGTCCCAATCCTGAATCCCGAGAAATTTTGGGATTTTTGGTCCTGATCCCGATCCCAATCCCGCAACCTCAATCCCGATCTCGATCCCGATCCCAATCCCAATTGAAAATCCCAATCCCGATCCTGAAAAAATGTCCCAATCTCGATCCTAATCCTGGAAAAATCCACAGACACAAAAGGTGCCAGAAATGGCCTTTTAAAGACCCATTTTGTATGCAGTTTGCAACAATGTTGCGCGCAAGCGCACTTTTCCTCACCTCCCTGTTTATCGCTGTTGCGTGGGCATGGACACCACTACAAATAGAGTTGATACTAGGGTGTCAAAAAGAATTTTTTTACAGAAAACGGAAAACGGAAAGGTAAAAAATTGTCACTTTACGGAAAACGGAAAGGTAAAAAAATTTCACTCAGCGGAAAACGGAAAGGTAAAAAAAATTGTTGGCCGGAAAACGGAAAAATGAAATGCCGGAAAACGGAAAGTGAAATTTTCATGGAAACGGAAAAAATAAAGTGAAACTTGCATGGTAATAGACAAATTTGCAGAAGGAATACCTGCATGCAGATTTGCCTGTTTGGCTTTAATTGTGGTAGCTGTACATTCTGCAACTATGGATCATGCCAGTAACTTCACTTGTAGTTCAAGCTAAACTGAACCAACAAAAAATCATCAAAAGGTAGCAAAAATACACTACAACAACAATAAGAATTTAGCAAAAGTGAACTTTGATGTAACTGAACAGTAAAAAGTAGACTCAGCGGACTGCAAAGTATGTGTCCAAAATTACTTTGTGGTTTTTACAGATTTGGATACAGATAAAAATTATGAATGACAGAAGAACCTGGTAGTTAAAAACACCATAGTGGAAAAAAATAAATACAGATTGGAAAACAATGGAAAAATGCCAGAAAACTGAAAATCGAGCCAGAAAATGGAAAAATGGCCTGGAAAAATGGAAACGGAAAGGTAAAAATTTTTCAGCCAGAAAACGGAAAAGTGGGCTGGAAAAACGGAAACGTAAAAAATTTTTAGCTGCCGGAAAACGGAAAACGGAAAGGTAAAAAATTTTCGGCTGCCGGAAAACGGAAAACGGAAAGGTAAAAATTTTTTGGCTGCCGGAAAACGGAAAGGTAAAAATTTTTCCTGTGGAAAGGCAGGAACAGAAAACGGAAACGGAAATTTGACACCCTAGTTGATACAGTACCCATTACTGTAGTTTAAGATTAATACACATTAGGGATGGCTGAGGTTTTTTTCAAAGGTTTTTTTAAAATGAAAAAGGTTTTATTTTATTTTAAAACCGGACAATCAAAACCATTTTTTTTAAACCTTGGCCAAAAAGTTTCGTACTAAGCACTAGGTATTCTGCAAATTTTTGGGCGCAAGTGCGCAATTTCACCTGCACTTTACTATTTGTGGTTCTTTTCATTGGTTTTGAGACATTTTTAGTGTAAAAGCTTCCATTTGTTCCTGTTATTGTGTCATAATAAGCCAAGATATGTTAGTGTAGTATATAATATCCAGTCAATGTGCCTTCATATACTTGTACAGTGTGAAAAATAACTGCTAATGAATAAGCCTTCTTTGTAACCTAATTAAAACACTATTCCATGGCCAACTTCACTTAGTCATGAACATTCAACAAAAGCTGATATACGTAATAAGTTGACATATTCTGTACATAACGGATATTCTTGACAGAAATCACCACTTATAATGCTATATCATTACTCTACAGCCATTCTATGACTATATCTAACATCACAAAGTACAGTCACCAGTCTGATTTACCTGTATATGTTGACTCATGGCCATATCTGGGAGCTTTGAAAGAAAAATGGTTTTATTTTAAAATAAAACCCTTTTTTGAAAAAAAAAAGTTTAAAAAACCTTTTTCGGCCATCCCTAATACACATGCATATATGGTAGACAGTGGTGTGAATGACAATGCCAGGCAGCCCATTGCGCAGTGCCTAAATGAATCTATAGCATTGTTTTGGATGCCAGCTTAATCAAATGTTTCAGGCATCCATTGTTTTTGGTGTTTTGGGTCATTTTGTGAAATATCAGGAAAAAACTCTCTGAAAACCAATTTTTAGGCCAAAATCCCGATCCTGAAAAAAAGCCAATCCTGATCCTGATCCCGAAAGCCCAATCCCGATCCCGAAATTTTAGAAACACATCCCGATCCTGATCCCGAAACCCCAATCCTGATCCCGATCCCAAAATTTCAAAAAGCTAATCCCGATCCCGATCCCAAAAAGTCAATCCCGTTTGAACCCTACTCCGATGTACAAAAATGTACAAAACCACCATGTAAAAGACTCAATAGACGTATATTGAGGTAATTATATAGCTAGTATTTATAGACCCTGGCATTTTACAGGGTCTAATTCATGACACATGACATTTTACACTTTACAGGGTCTTTTACATGGTCTTGGACTGCCTCCTGGGAGTATTTCGAGGAGGATCCATTCAAGGGGGTGATAATTCGAGGTAATACAGTACATGCATTCCCCCTATCACTCACTATATACTACTTGCTCACACACTTATATAAGCAACTGTGGTTAGGGTTCAAACGATACGACTTTTCGATATCGATATTCGATATTCGATATTTTTTCAAAATTTTCGATATCGATATTCAATATTCGATATTTTTTTCTGAAACTCGATATTCGATATCGATACGATATGGAACCTCGATATTCGATATTGAAAAATGGTCGATATTCGATATTCGATATTTCGATATTTTCGATATTCGATATTGCGATATGCTTTTGGTATAGCAAGGCATATTTCAAGTGGCATATTGTATTTTCATGTGGTTGCACACATGTTTAATCATCTCTTTACTGAAATTTGAATGGTGCGAGTGATTTTAACAAGCTTTACATCACTCAATGGTAGAAAATAGAAGAAAAACATGATGAATCAAAGTGTATCAGACAAATAACAATTGGTAGATATTACAGTTCATCCTAACCTAATTGCTTAAGGGCATGTTGCAAAAAAAGTATATCAGCGTTTTCTGGCTTCAGATTTAGCACTCCAACAACAATGACATTATAAATACTGTACTTTTGCTCATCAAATACAATACTATAAGCACATCAGATCAACCATAAACATCTCAAAATGTAAATGAAAAGTAAATTTGGGGACACAATACAGGTTCAATATATCGAAAAAATGGTCGATATTCGATATCGATATTCGATATTTTTTCAAAATTTTCGATATCGATATTCGATATTCGATATTTTTTCAAAATTTTCGATATCGATATTCAATATTCGATATAAAAAAATGGTCGATATCCGATATTCGATATTCGATACGATATATCGTTTGAACCCTAACTGTGGTAATCTTCAGCACGTTGTAAAATTTACTCATTGTCGTCACACAAAAAATGAAAAAAAACACGTTCGCAGCTCGTGGCGACAATTGACAACAAAAATAAGGCTCACATGACAACATTTTTTTTCTTGTGACGACAAGCGCTCATCGTCGCATTGTCGCCAATCAAAAGCTTGTGCCGACAACGAGATTTTTTCGATAAAAAAAAGCAAACCGACAACGTCAAATTTTTCAAATACTTATAACTTTGGGCCTAAAAGCCCGATTTATCTGAAATTTGGTATGTGAGTGCACTTAACTAGTGAGTATACTTACTGTTTTTTTCTCGCAGATATGGAACTTTATTCCGGATTTATGGAACTTTTTCATTTTTTGATTTGTCGGCACATTTTGCAGTGTAAACGCCGCTTAAAGCTTTCTTGACAGCCTACCTAGTGGGAGCTATCTTCATAAAGTGGAGGAAACGCGGTGGATGTATAGTGCGATTATATTCCCTTATGAATCTAGGTCTAAGTGTCTGGACATAAAGATTTGTGCAATTTGCTCTTTTTCGTGTGCAATTTTTGTTTGTTGCATTAAAACCCAAATTATTTGGATATACCGTATTTGCTTGAATAATTCCCCCTTGAATAATTCCCCTCGCAAATAATCCCCCCTGTTAGACGCATAAGGAAAAAATAATTCCTGCTTGAATAACCCCCCCCCCACGGATGGACTGAAAAATGCTGCACATAAATACTTAAAAAACAATCGATGATGTTAGACTAAGAAAAATAGCTCCTTCTGGTTTGATTCATTGAATGGAAATGATTACACACAAGAACGGGTGCACAGCAAAAGTCAAACCATTTGTCATCACATCCGATTACCTGATGAGTTTCCATTGATTGTATTGTTGTTGTTTTCACAGAAGAAAGTGCAGTGTAGAGCAGAGTTGTTAAAAGTACGGAACTTTTTTGAAAGTAAACGAAAACATACAGCATTTATTTTTACTCACACGTGAGTACAGAAAACGTAAAATATTTATTTTTTACTTTTTCTCATGAGTAAACATGAGTAAATTACTTTTATCCCTGGAAAACGTGAAAGTGGGTATTTTTGAGAAATTTCGATGCCATTTTCCCTTAAAATCACTATTTTTTTCACTTTTTCAAAACATCAAAACTTTTTCACCATTAAATTCACAAGTTATTGTGTTTTTGCCTATTTTTATGCTATTTTGTATATTTTGTCCCTATTTTGAGCATTTCTCTCCTTTTTATGCCTTGAAAAAGCCTTGAAAAGCCTGTTTGAAATACGTTTTCTGTACTCGCGTACTTTCAAAAAAGTACGCGAGTAAGTGAGTACCAGTATTTTTTCGGGAGGAAACGTAAACGTATTTATGCAGCACTCGAGTATCCGTATTTATCGAGTAAACGTAAATACGTTTTAACAACTATGCTGTAGAGTAAAGTTATGTGTATTTAGAATACCGCGAATCTCGACCAAAGGGAGAGTATAGCGATCGGTAACCTTCCCGATCGGTAAGCTCTCGGTCGGTAAGCCAAAGTATGTCGATGGGTAAGCCACACAAAGTCTAACAAAGTATCTCGATTGGTAACCCATGGTAAAGCCAATGTCTCGATCGGTAAGCCGCAATACAAACATACCACACGCATACATACATACGTATGGAGTAATTAGATGCGGCGGCAAGATAGAAGACTTTTCGGCGATGTGTCCGCACACACATGTGGACACTCTGGATGGAGAAATGAAGTGGATCAAGGATATTTCGGTCTTACAAATGGATGTAGAGTAACAGGCGTGGGGACATCTAATGCATGAAAAAAGCAGGTTTGCTATTCATTTGTTATTCAATAGCTCGTTGCATCATTTTTATTGTGTTTCGCATTTGTTACATATTTTTGTTGAATCTATTTAATCTATTTACCCATGACATTTTACATGACTTTTGACACTTTGCATGACATTTGACATTTTACAGGGCTTTTTACATGACTTTTGACACTTTGCATGACATTTAACATTTTACAGGGCTTTTTACATGACTTTTGACACTTTGCATGACATTTTACAGGTATAAATTTATCATTTTTACACTACATCTACATATTTATAAACTTTTATAGTATATTTGTGCACACGTGATTATTAATAATGCTTATGTACACATTGGCGCCGCGTATTTTTACTTCTTTCTTCGCAGTTTGTACATTTGATGAAAGGCGCCCAGTCATAATTGCCTCATGTATTGTTTGTACATATTTACCTCAGTAATTATTCCATGTATTACACGTATGTACGCTCACGGCATACCAATCGAGATAGTCGGGTTAACAATCGATACACTGTGGCTTACCGATCGAGTCAAAAATAAAAATTGCCTGCGGCTTACCCATTGACACACTTTGGCTTACCGATCGCCATACTTTGGCTTACCGATCGAGAGCTTACCGATCGGGAAGGTTACCGATCGGGATTCCCTCGACCAAAGGTCGATGAGAATCCATAGTTGTTAAAAGTACCAAACTTTTTTCAAAGTATGCGTATGAAAGTATTTTCTTGTTATTCACGCCGAGAGTAAAATATTTTTACTTTTGTAAATGTAGAAGAACATGTAGAAGCGAGTAAAATAACTTTTTCTTTCTTTTAAATGTAGAGAGGAGCATTATGAATGTTGACCCTGGAAAACAAAAAGGTGTTTTTTCTAAAATATTTAAAAGTATTCTTTATGAAAAGAAGAGGTCTCGAATGTCGAAAACACTCATTCTGTAATCACAAAAATTACTCTACTGTAGTCGAGTTTTCTCGAAAAGTAAGCATACAGGCAGGTACAGATAATTTTTCAAAGTATGCGTATCGGTATTTACTCGGTAGACGAGTATGCATACTTTTTGAGTTAAGTAAATACACATTAACGACTGTGTGAGAATCCCGCTAGTTTATTTATAATCGGTTTTCTTTGATGCATTCTCAAGGCCCATGCCTTTTTTTCTGAGGAAACAACCTTAATGCAAATTTTATAGCGTCGATGTTTCAAGTTCATGTCCATGTCAACGATGGCAAAAACACACATATTTAATACGGAAACTCATTGAGTTTCCGTGTTTTTGTTTAACACAGAAACACGGAAACTCAACAATTTTGAAAAACACGGAAACTCAAATGAGTTCTGTTTTGGAGAACACGGAAACACGGAAACACGGAAAATACGGAAATGTTTTTTGAGTTTTTTTATCCAAGCAATTGAAGGCACAATATTTGAACTGAACAATGTGTGTATGTGCATACACAAGGTATGCATGTATGTATAGTGTGTAAATATGTACCGTATTACCTCGAAATACCCCCAGGGGGTTTATTATTTCGCCAGCAAAATTTGAGGGGGGGGGGGATAATTCGAGGGGAGGTTTATTCGAGGGGGGTCTATTATTTCGCCAGAAATTTTCGGAAATTCCCCATACGCAGATGTAGAAAAATCGAACAATCACATAGATTTATATGTGTTTATAGGCATATATTACTGTATATACACAAAAACCTTTCCCTAACGTCACTTAATCATCAGTTTTAACGTGTTCTGCATTGTACAGATCACAAACTGCGGTATTTGTCATGTACGTTCACGTTACACTCAATTTTAGGGGGGGGGGGGTATTTCGAGGGGTGGGTTTATTATTTCCTCAGCCAAAATTTAGGGGGGGTATTTCGAGGGGGGGGTTAATTCAAGGGGGGGGGATAATTCGAGGTAATACGGTACATAGTATCCAAGTTTAACAATGAAATAAGTATCCAAAAAATAATGGAGTCTGCATCTCCTGGTGGTTTCAACCATATTAGGGACTGTGATCGAAGTGTTGAGGATTGTCCAGCAGGGTCTGCTAGCTCACACAATTGAGCTGAGGGCTCCTCACCTCCCAAGCTGTCAAAGGTATTGGTCACCCATTTAGAACTACCTCCAGTGAACTAATGAAAATTTTCCAATTCACAACAAAACGTATGCAAAACCAATATTTGATAAGAAAACCACTGTTTCAACAGTAAAATGCTGTAAAATGCAACTTTTTGTAAAACAACTCCAGTTTTAACCAAAAAAAACTTGAGTTTTTACTAAAAAAACTTTAGTTTTTATCAAAAAAACTTGAGTTTTTACCAAAAAACTCAAGTTTCTTTTAAAAACACAGAAATAAAACACAGAAACTCAAGTTTTTTTGTGTAAAAAAACTCAAAACACAGATATTCATTTTTGAAAAACTCAAAATACAGAAAGTGTTTTTATTTTGAGAACTCACCCATCGTTGGTGCAGCCAGATTAAGTGTGGTCAGTTTGTGAATGTTTAGAATGAAATGAGTGCATGTAATATGAGTGCTATGATTACATTATAATGTTATACCCGGTTATAAGTTGTTGTTTTTACGTTTTTATTATTTTTATTGTTCATGCATAGTAATATGCCATTTTTATCCAGATTTAACATAATAAATAAATTTATCATGTGGTTAAATGAGGGAATTATTCAAGAGGTGGGAATTATTAGAGTATATATGGTAAATACCGTATTACCTCGAATTATCCCCCCCCTTGAATTAACCCCCCCCTCGAATTAACCCCCCCTCAAAATCGGCTGGGGAAATAATAACCCCCCCCTCGAAATACCCCCCCCCTTCGGAATGATGTACGTCATGTACATAATAAATACGTCATGTATGCAATGTACATTATGTATATTACTGTTTATCTGTATTGCAGCTACACATGGACATGTTTGTGTAGCTAATATACGTTTTTATGTCCAAATATATCTTGTTTGGACACATTTATTAGCTGTTTTGTGCATGCAAATGCCTACTATTTACTACGATCCTTACGAAAATTTCTGACGAAATAATAAGACCCCCCCTCGAATAAACCCCCCCCTCGAATTAACCCCCCCTCAAATTTTGCTGGCGAAATAATAAACCCCCATGGGGGTATTTCGCGGTAATACGGTATATTGAATTTTAGGAGGAGTAGCGTATTCAATAATTTAAAATTCTTAAGGCAAAAATTCAGCGAATAGTGTATGATATTTACCTTATATCATCGAATAAGACCCCCAGGGGTGTTATTATTTCATCAGACGTTTTGGATTGGGTTATCCAAGGGGATATGTAATTTGAGGGGGTAGTTACTTTTTCCTCGGCTGTTGCTCTTTATTCATTGTATGAATACATCCCGTAAACTAAAGTAATCCAGATAATGAACAGTTCAAAAACAACAAAAACAGGGTGTAAAAAATATTCATGCTGAAATTCATGTTCATTGGCATCAAATCATTCAAATACATATCAAATACCCAGAAGAGTGAGTTATTTAGGAAGTGGGAGTTATGTTTTACTCACCTGGCCAACATAGGTGAGTTATTCAAGGGGGAGGTCTTATTCAAAGATACATTGTATTTAGCTGTATGCCTGGAACTGCTGCTTTTGCACACGCCTTTTCAGTCATTTTTATTTTGTGACAAACAGGCAGTTTCTTTTAAGTTGTGTGAGAAACTGTGTAGCATGAGATGTTTTTGAAAATCTGGTTGAAGTAGAGATTTTTCAGACACTTGTCTGCTTCACATTTCCTTTTTAATCTCTATGGTTACCATATATCCTTGAATAAGACCCCAGGGGAGTTATTATTTCGTCAGAAGTTTTGGAGGGGGAGTTAAGGGGGGGATGTCATTCAAGGGGGGAGCTATTTTTCCCTCAGAACTTGCAGTTTACTCCTTGCGTGAATGGATCCCATCAACTCATGTAATCCAGGTATTAAACAGTTCAAAAACAACAAAAACAAGGTTTTTATGATAACATTAGTGTTCATCAGCATCTGAATCATTCAAATACACGTTGTGGATACACATCAAATACCCAGAGGGGGAGTTATTTAGGGAGGGGGGAGTTATTCAAGGGGAGGAGTAATTTTTCCTCACCTGGTCAACTGGGGGAGGTTATACAAGGGGGGATGTTATTCAAGGGGGAGGACTTATTCAAGGATATACGGTATATGGAAAAGTTTGGAGAAACAGACAACAACAAGAAAAACCAACTTAGAGGATAAAACATTTCCTGAGTACGCAATTGGAAATCCAAATTGTGATAAATATATCAGCTTTGGGCTGGCATACGCCCTGTAGATTCAATGCTGCGATTAGCATTACAAAAATCTCGGGAAATTTGTATTTTTAAAATATAAGAAAATATTAAAAATCATATATTTATTTATATTTTCTCGAGGTTTCTCTGGAGAGATTTAATTACCCCCTAGAATAATTCATTTTATGAAAAGAAAATATAAAAAAAATTTTTTTTTTATGTTTTCGCTGCACTTCTATCAGAGAATTTTCATTATACTTTAATTTTTATATTTTCTAAGATTAGCATATATTTAATAATATTTTTTGAAAAACACCCATTTTGGAACGCCAGCTATGATGGACATAATCACGGATGTAAATATTTACGCTGCAATGCATGAGAATTACAGCCGGAAACTTGATATCATCAGAAAACATCCTTGCAGCTCTCAGACACACTGATTACTAGGTACATTCAGTTCCACGGCCTGGGAATCTACTGGCATTTGCAACTGCACTCAGCATTGAAAAATTCTCTGTGTGATTTCGATTCAAAAATATCAGAAAATATCAGATTATTTTTATATTTACCGTATGTCCTTGAATAATACCCCCTTGAATAATATCCACCCTTGAACTACTCCCAGTGTTGACCAGGTGAAGAAACAATAACTCATCCCCTTGAATAACTCCCCTCTGTAATAACTGCCGCCTCTGGGTGTGTGTGATATGTGTGACAAAGTGCATTTGAACGACTTGGATGCCGATGGACATGAATTTTGGCATGGATACTTCGTTTTTGTAGTTTTTGGACTGGTTAATACCTGGATTACATTCATGCAATCACTAAAGACCAAGTTTTCCTAAAATTTCTGAGGAAAAATAACCCTTAAAGGATGTACTGTATCTATTTTTACATGATTTTATCACGAGATTTAATTGTACCTATTTTCTTTTTTAAAGATTTTCTGAGATTTTGAAAAATATTATAAAATCTTTCAGAAGTGTCAGATTTTTATTTCTTTTTTTCCCAGGTTTCTTGCATAGTTGTTAAAGCCTAGTTACTGGAGTATACCGTATTTCCTCGAAATACCCCCCGGGGGGTGATTGTTTCATAGTGGTCCCGAGAGGGGGGGGGGGGGTCAAACGAGGGGGGGGGGGTATTTCGAGGGGGGGGGGGGTATTTCGAGGAAATACGGTACATACCTAATACATTGTAGTGTAGGTTTTCAATATTGCAAGGGATAGAAAAAAATTTACTTTTGTTTGAGCTGCTTGTCCAATAGCACGGCACCTCCAATAGAACATCGTGTAGATATTACGTTGTGAGAGTGCCAAAGCACAACACGAACAAAATAGAACGGCGCTCTTCTATTAGAAAAAATACGGTAAGCCCCTAATAGTGACTAGGTATTTATAGCCCTACCGCCACTGTGGTCTAGCGGTTAGGGCGCTCGTAGTGATGGAATGGCGCCATGGCGCTGGCGCCATTTGAGGGCGCCAAAGGGCGCCGCGCCATGGCGCCATTGGCGCTTGGCGCCCTTTTTCTGTGGCGCCCTTGGCGCCTGGCGCCCACTTTCTGAAAGGCGCCATGGCGCCCTTGGCGCCCTTGGCGCCTGGCGCCCTGCTCTAAAAAGGCGCCAAAATGGCGCCAGCAGGGTTTCAAGGTGGGTGTGCGTAATTGAAAAAAATGAATAAAAAATAAAACAAGCGAGAGAAAGTCGAAATAAATAAATAAATAAACAAATAAGGTGGAGGAGCGAAAGTCGCTTGATAAATGGACGATTTTGTGCGAGTGGATAGAAATATTTCTCCAATGGTTAATTGGAGGCATCTGATGGATCAGAAGCTGAGAATGATAGACCGTCAAACGTGCAAACTCGTAAATGAACGGATTAAAATCATGGTAATTTTGTTTTCGTCCACTTCAAGAGAACATCCACTGGAAAAAGCTATTTCATGTGAATGTATTGTTTTGTCAATTTTCATTGTGTTTGAGAATTGAGTTTTCGTCACGTGTGAGTATGATTTTATGCAAAGATTTTGTTGGTAGTGTCATTTTTGTTGATTACACCCTGGAGAATGTGAATAGAGAAGTAAATGTGTGCAATACTGTGTTGGAGAAACATTTTTAGCACATACACAGTATCATACGCGATTATTTATCTTGGCGCCCTTGGCGCCTGGCGCCCTAAATTTCAAATGGCGCCATGGCGCCCTTGGCGCTTGGCGCCCTCTTTCCGTGGCGCCCTTGGCGCCTGGCGCCCAGTTTCCGAATGGCGCCATGGCGCCCTTTTTTCTGGCGCTTTTCCATCACTAGGCGCTCGTGCTCTACATATATACAAGCGGGTTCCATTCCCGCCTGTGACAGGTGTAATTTTGCACTTCCCTCTATACTATTTAGTACCGTGTATATAAGAGTGAGCTCACGTAAATATTATATTTACATTAATACTGTTCCTGTTATAACTTGACTCGATCCAAAGGCTAATAAAATAGAAACGTTTGGCTGAAGATAATCGCGATCTAGGTAGTAATGCACCGCCTGCAGTACGCATTTTACATCACTACCAGGGTTGGCAAAATCACAGAAAAAAATAAAAATAAAATAAAAATAAAATGGAAAATTTAAGAATAAAATAAAATAAAATGGAAAATTTCAAAATAAAAATAAAAATTGTATAAAAATTCTAATTTTTGTAAAAATTTTGTAAAATTGTATACAAATTCATATTTTTGTAAAAATTGTATAAAAATTCCTATTTTTTGTAAAAAAATTTATCTTGTTGCTTGGGGTTCAACCTGTTCATCTGTGGAGCTGGGTCAGTCCCAAGCCCTTTAAAGTGTCAAATGTCATATGAAATGTCATGCAAAGTGTCAATTGTCATGACAAATGTTAAGTGAAGTGTCAATTGTCATGACAAATAAAAATTAAAGTGGCACAATCAAGCAAATTGTATCCAAATCTTATGTTTTGTATCCAAATCATGTTGTTGTTGTATCCAAATCTTATGTGAACATTTTGATACCATAACATTAGATTTGGATATCAAAACATAAGATTTGGATACCAAAATATATGATTTGGATACACAATTTACACTGTGCATGACATTTGTCATGACAATTGACACTTTGGTTGACATCTGAGATGTCAATTGACTCTTTACTTTACATTTGTGATGACAATTGACAATTTGCATGACATTTAACAAATGTGCCCAGCACACTCCAGTAGTCCTTCTATTGAAATTGTAAACTGTTGTTATCAAAAATTGTATCTTTACACTTACAACTAGCTAACAATACCTACTGCATGCAACTTTTGCAAAGTAATGGAAAAATTTGTCACATGTTTTTCATGTTTACATCTAATTGTAACATTTTTCTGGCCTTGCATGCAAGATTCGGATTTTTTGTAAAATTTCTGAAAAATTTTTGTAAAATGGTTCCATTTTATTATTTTATTAACATTTTGGAATAAAATAAAATAAAATGAAACAAGAATAAAATTAAAATAAAATACATTTTTATACAATTTTTATACAATTTTTATACAATTTGTATACAAATGATTTTTATAAAACCAACCCTGATCACTACACAGTAGGGTGTCAAGGTGTCAAGTTGTCAAATTTCCGTTTTCCATTTTCTGTTTCTGCTTTTCGCAGGCAATTTTTTTTGTTTCCAATTTCCGATTGCAATTTTTTTCCATTTCGGTTTCCATTTTTACAGCTTCTTTTCCATTTTCCGGCTAAATTTTCAGTTTTTTTTTGCTTTTTTTTCGTTTTCCGGCTCAATTGTCTGTTTCTCCCACTTTTTCATTTTCCTGCTCAATTTTCTGTTTTCTGTTTCAGCCACACTGGTGAACATGCATACAGGTTCTCAATTATGTGAATTTCTTCTGTTTCCTGCTAAATTTCTACAATTTTTTCATTTACGGATAAATTTCTGCAATTTTTTTCTGTTTCCGGCAAAATTTCAGCAAATTTTATTCCGTTTCCGGCAGATATTCAGCAAATTTTTCCGTTTCCATTTTCCGGCTTTTCATTTTTCCGTTTCCCAGTGGTGCAAAAAAAATTCTGTTTCCGTTTCCGTTTTCCGGCAAGTGCAAAAGAATTTCCCTTTTCGTCCGTAAAAATTTTTTTGTTGACACTCTACTACACAGATGAGGCTCATGACAAAATTCTGCCGCACAACAAACTTGTTTCGCGCAGTTTTTTGCAAAAGATTGTTGTGCAGGTCTGCAGGAAACAACGCTGGTGATTGAATGGCGCAAAAGCCTCAAATGGTGCCAGCACTATGGCGGCATCCCATCACTACCTGCGCAACAAACTTATGTTGCGCAAAAAACGTGTTCCGACCGCACATAGGTAAATAACTTCTGTCGAGCTTAAAATACACACACGCAGCTAAATTGTGCTGCCGTCGTGCATTTTTCAAGTTTTTTTCACCAATATCGTTATGTGTTTGAACACATGTTATCTTTATCTCCCTGTTGCCAATCCCAGACCCTGTAGAATGTCAAATGTCATGCAATATGTATAAAGTAATGTAATGAACGTTTGCCATTTCCACAGTTTTTCCATGACTTTAGACACCTTGAAAGACATTTGCCATTTTCCAGGGCATTCTTCATGACTTAAGACACTTTGCATTACCCTGTACATTTCACAGAGACTTTTTCAGGATCTGGGACTGCCCCCTGTTGTCGATTATTTTCATAGGCAGAGCGACCGGAAATTGCTTTGGCCTGGGGAGTCCGGGTGTTGGAATTATGTACAATGTTTACAGGAAATGAAGAGAGTATATTTTGTTGTATTTGTTGTTTTTGTTTAAATTGATCTTAATTAAAATATATAGGATAGTTTTTAAACTTGAGAATAATAAATTTATTAGTTTAGCCTGAGAATGAGCGAAATCAATTATAACGGTTTTGCTTTATTGTTTTATCTGTAATGTTTATCTATCCATGTACTGTTGTGCACCATCAGTGTTAGATGGCAAATCTTCCAATGATATCAATGCGTATCCTTTTCTAGGATGCTTCTCTACACTATACACAAACACAGCATCTTGTTCAAATAACAGTTAGGACACAAATGAAAGTCCCATATTATACCACATTTCTTCAAATAGAATGGCAGAATGGCACCTCCAATAGAACAGCAGGTTTTGGCACCTTTTTCCCCTGCAAAAATAGAATGGCATCCACCAATAGAATGGCAAGGGGAAATTAAGTTGGAAGTGTGCCAAAATGCAAAAATATTTGGAAAAAGTGTTGTGAGAACATTCAAATTCCAAGGTGTTCAGAACTATGATTAAGTGGTTGTTTTCACATTTGGTTTTGCTTAAATTGATGCTTTGATATAAAATTGTTTCATCCAAAATACTGCCTTCAAATGAGAAATGTGTGGAAAAGTTTGTTGAAAGGCAGCATCCAATAGAATAGCAGCTCCAATTAAACAGCATGTAAAAAATAGATAAAAATAGAATGGTGCTCTTCTATTAGAAGAAATATGCAACATGCACATTTTTCACACTTGTGTATGTGATGGTAAGCACTCTCTGGCTGATATTTTACAGAATATTGTGTGCATTATGAATAGATGTGTATCCCAATTGATATACTATGTTGTAGTTAGTTCCACTACATTCTATTCACTTGCATTTCTCCATTTTGATAAGTTTTGTGTTATTGGTCTGAACCATTAAACTTCATGTTTCAACCAACTTTCACAAGTGGCTAGTTAGGTATTCAAGTCAGTTGATGTTCATTCACTCATCTTCCCTCATTATTCATGCCCCCTACAGGGGGAGTGCATATATGAACATGAGATGTTAAACTTTGAGACCCACATCGCTGGGCGGCATTCCACAAAAAAATGCAACAACACCACATCTCAAATGCAAATCTCCTCTGGTCATTGGCTTAGTGGACTTGGCTTCACCTCTTGCCCAAGTCCACACGCTAATCCATCTGAACCCCAGTGCACATTTCTCATCTGTGTGCCATGGTCTCCGTTTGTTGAGAGTCCTGTTTCCCATGCTCACAACAACTATGAAATGGATACACAATGATACAAAAGCCACGAGACTACACTATAAATAATACAAAAAACGTGTTTGCTTTGTTACAGATGTTTGTTAATGTTAGTGTCTCTACCGATTAGCAGTGTGATGATGATGTTATTTATGGTTTTATTGCCTATTGTTTGTGGGAGTGAGGGAATTTCTATTATTAACTATTTTGAATGGTAAGCTCTCGATTTATAAGCAAAACTGATTTGATTTTCAACCATCTGTATAAATATGTTCATTAAAAGCTTGACTTTCATGTTAAAATAAAAAGTCTTACCCAATCAAAAGAACACTATTTTTGGGCATTTGCTAAAAAAATTCAGGTTAAGTTATTTGAAATTTGACAACTGTGCTAAAAGCAGGGTTGGTTTTAGTCAAATTCTTTTTACTAAAATTGTAGTAAAATTGTATAAAAATTGTATTTTATTTTTACTTTATTCATGTTTCATTTTATTTTATTTTATTCAATTTTCCATTTTATTTTTATTTTACTTTTTTTTCTGAGGTTTTGCCAACCCTGGCTAAAAGTAATGCACCGCTGTCTGTGTGTAAATACTGTCTACTGTAAAACTCTGCTTGAAGCCCCGCGTGCGTGTTACTAAAGGTGGAGTTAAAGCATTACGATAAATAACATGCTGAAATGTAAACAAAGAAGTCACTGAAACTTGATTATTTTCATGTTTTCAAGCTTTTTATTCAAAATTCATGTTCAAAACTTTCAAAAAATTATCATATGGGAACTTATAAAATCTTATCTTATTATTTTCAAATTTGAATTAAAAAAAACAATGGATGTTCGAAATTGATTGAAATTGATTTTACATCGGACCATTTTCCATCATGCTTTAAAATTCATAGGAAAAAATAACCACCCTTGAAATACCCCAGTCTGGAATAATGCATGTCTTGGCAGCAATGTACATGATGTACAAATTGCTGCAAATTAGCATCAAAGCAACACAATGTCTAGTTTGTGCAGATATACTGCATTTCCTCAAATTAACCACACTGGTTTGACCCTTCGAAATACTCCCAGGTCTGAGCTACCTGAGGAAATTATAAATACCTACCTCAAAATACCCCACCGAATTTGAGTATAAAGGGAACATAAATGACAAAACGACAGTTTGTGATACATGGGAACTAGAACACATGTTAAAACAGTGAATGAGTTGTTTTATGGCACATATTGTCTTTATGCTGTAACTCCACCTTTAAGCAAGTCTTGCTAAGTAAGTGCATGTTTACCAGTTTCATTCTTGAGATGATGTCGGCTAGTTAATTAACCTCAACATTTGTATTCAAACATTCACCTTGTGCTTAAGTGTGTGCATATACTGTATTTCCTCGAAATACCCCCAGGCCCAGGGGGTTTGTTTTTACACCAGCAAATTTTGAGGGGGTTAATTCGAGGGTTTTTTTAGATTCCACACATGCAGAAGTAGTAAAATTCAATTGTAACCAGAGATGTAAAAACATCTATAGACACGCTGTTGTATTGTTTTTGTGAGCACAAACCAAGACCCGCTGTTCTATTCGACGTAGACGTTTTCAAATTTTCGAATTTTTGTTTGCCATCGTTATTCCCCGTGCAACCATTTATCGGACGCGGAGATAAATTTTTTCATTGACTACAGTGCGCTAAATATAAACAAAAGTGTGCACTCTATGATGGCATGATGTGAAAAGGTTAACCTCCCTTCTCAGCGACGCTTAGGGAATTTTCTCATTTACTAATTACTAAATAATAAAGTTTTCATTACTCATTGAATGCGCCATTGTGTGCCTACACACACTAGTTTGCCCCGTGACTTCGTGGGAAAAGTGAATTTTTTCAAATGCAGATTTATCAACACGGTCGAATGATTGGATTTTATTTTAATGTGAATTTAAATTAATGAAAGTTTAAAATTAATAATTTGAAAACTAAAACACATATAGCATACAAAACGAGTAGGCTTTATGTCGCCATGTAGCCATTTCAGTTTTCACAGAAGTCGCGGTGAAAACTAGTGTGTGGTGGGTAACGATGGCAAAAAAAGATTCGAAAATTCGAAAATATTTTCGAATTTTCGAATTTTTTCATAATTTTCGAATTTTTATTTCACCCCTGGAAAAAACACTTAAAAATCGATTTATTTTTCAAAAAATTCGAAAATTCGAAAATTCAAAAATTCGAAAATAGTTTTCGAATTTTTCAGGTGATACAAGGCGACAAACCGCACTCTTAAGTTCAGTGTGCTTAATAAATCGACATTTGATATGCGGTGGGTCGGAAAATGCCTGATGTAATGAAAAAAACCATTGAAATGTGGTCCGTCCACGGCTGCCTCGAAGCCCGAGTCCGACACATCAGTTGAGGAACTGAATGCACAGAGCTGCCCGAACAATTAGAACCGCGGCACTCTACTTCCGCGGAAACAGACGCCGGTCCATCAACAACATTGTCCGACATATAAGTCCACATACCGTATTTCCTCGATATATCCCCCCAAATTGAGTGTAAAGGGAACGTACACAACAAAAACTGTAGTTTGTGTTCTGGGTAATGCAGAACACCGTTAAAACAATGTCGGTGTCACGTTAGAACAGTGTTTATATTTACAATATACATACTAATATTAGTCTACAGAACCTTATATATGTCAGTTATTGTTGCATTTTACTACCTCAGCGTACATTACAAACAACGAATTTGTACTGGAATTTCAAAAAAAAATTTCTGGCGAAATAAACCCCCCTCGAAATACCCCCTCGTTTAACCCCTCTCTTGAGACCACTATGGAACAATCACCCCCGGGGTATTTCGAGGAAATACAGTAAGTATTTCTACCATTTGTCATGTTTAAGTGACGTGAAATTGTCATATCATGCTTCACTTACAGTGAAATTACAGTTAAAAGGGGCTCTAAACATGAAAACAGTCCAAATACTGTGTTTTAGGCTTAAAATTCAATATTTATCTTAAAAAATTCGAAAATTGACAAAAAAGATTCGAAAATTCGAAAATTCGAAAATTAAATTCGAAATTCGAAAATTAATTTGGGAAAAAATTCGAAAATTCGAAAATTCATTTTAGAAAAAACACTTAAAAATTTAAATACTTTTTTCTGGGGGGTTTGCCATCGTTAGTGGTGGGGCTATTACCGCTCAGCACGCATGTAGAAATACCGTATTTGCACGAATCATTTAGCTGGGCAATAATTTTTTCATCAAAATTCTTTCATTGAAACCCTGTCGGAAACTTGTCACTTGACACTTGACAGTTGACACTGCCCTCCGGGTTCCGTATTGGCGCGCGGAAACGGAAACAGGCGACAATTTACTGCCAGTTCGGGAACCAGTCCCGCGCACTTCGCAAATTTCATAGTGTCACATAAGGTATCAAAAATGTAGAAATTCAGAAAAAAACATCGGGTATCCTCAGTGGCTGCTGGTACACTGCTATGCATTTTTCTGATGAAACACTCCATCATGACTACCTAGTGCAGATTTGTTAGTAGCAGAGTTGCGAAAGCGTATTTACGCTTACCCGAAATACCCGGGTAAATGGGTATTTATACTTACGCTTACGCTTCTGTAAAATACCCATACGCTTTATTACGCTTTCCCGGCGGAAATACCCGGGTACTAAAAGCGTAAATTTTATTCCCGCAACCCAGTTTTATGCTTTTAAAAAAGGAAGAAAGGAACAGAAAGTGATTGAGAAAGCGTACAAAGAAAAACGTGTGTGCGTTGGAGTGAAAATAGCAGCACATGCGCAAATTGTGTCGTCTAGCAATATCGTGGCTTAGGATAAGGAATTTTGGGTCAGATAATGGATACCATATTTCCTTGAAATACACCCAGGGTTTTTCTCAAAGTGCAAAATATCAGTGTCTAGGTATACACTTACATAAGTATGTACCTATTAACCTAGTTGATATAAGCCCTGTCCTAATATAACTCTTTTTAACGTGTGTTTCGCATTGCACAGATACCAAACTGCAGTTTTTGGACATTATTAGACACATTTTGGGTAGGGGTATTTTGAGGGGGTATTTTGAGTAAATATGGTAATCCGATAATCTGATGCTCAACAGCAAGAGCACCTTGTAAAACTTTTTTTACGCTTACGCTTTATTTTACACTTTCCTAGGTATTTTAAAAATAACTTACGCTTTCAGTATCCATACCCATAATTTAGAAAGTGTATTTACGCTTACGCTTTCCAAAAATACCGGTATTTTAACAACTCTGGTTAGTAGTACTGAAATTTTTCAAAGTAACGTAGACATAAAGTTGTTTTTTATTCACCTATGAGAACATGAAACGTAAAGTTAATTTGTTTACTTTTACAAGTTACACAAGTTTGTTGTGTGTTGGAACGTGTTCCAACTAGTGATGGAAAGGCACCGGGGCACCGGTGCCTCGGTGCTTGGCACCGAAGGGCACCAGCACCGGTGCTGGTGCAGTGCGGTGCCCCTTTTCCAGGGTGCCCTGCCGGTGCGGGTGCCATTTTTCAGAATAGCACCGGTGCTGGTGCGGTGCGGTGCCATTTTTTGGCCGGTCCCAAAGGTGCTAGCACCAGGGCCAAAGTAAAAGGCACTGGGAAAAGCACCGGCCAAATCTTCATATAGTGAAAATTTCGCCCAGAGCATGTACTTTTGTGTCATAAACTGCCAGTCAATATAAACTGGCTTTCGCTCAAAATTTTTTCAAAAGTTTGTAGTTTGATCCAGGAAGGGAGTTCGGCCAAGGTGTTCATATTTTTGGATAGCCCTAACATTTGTCTACTCGCACCCCTGGGGGGACCCCTGTGGCTGCACCCCCGCAGCCACAGGGGTCCCCCCAGGGGTGCGAGTAGACAAATGTTAGGGCTATCCAAAAATATGAACACCTTGGCCGAACTCCCTTCCTGGATCAAACTACAAACTTTTGAAAAAAATTTGAGCGAAAGCCAGTTTATATTGACTGGCAGTTTACTTTGAAAAGCAGAAATATACCCAGCGGTTTCTTAGTCATTTTGTAAAAGTGTCCCATCAAATATGAAGGGTGTGCTTCTAAAAGTAAAATACCAATCTACACATTTTTCAAATTTTAGTTAGGACCATTTTTGGGGTCCCCATAAAAATGCGCTTCAATAATAGATATAATATGTGGGAGGGGGTGAAATTCAATTTTGAGATATGGGGGGTCAAAAAAAGCCAAAAAACCGCAAAATACAGTTTTTGAAATTTTAAAAGTACCGATCTACAAGCTTTTTCAGATTTTGTATTTTTAAAAGTACCAATCTACACACATTTTTAAAAATCGGACTTCTAAATGTACCGATCTGCACTTTATTTTTTGTGCTTCTAAAAGTACCGATGTCAGCTCGGCATCATCAGCAGCAAAAACTCAATTTGTGCTTTTTTACTATGGGTAAAAGTACCGATCTACATCTATCTGATTTTGTGCTTTAAAATGTACCGATCTACATGCTATTACTAATTTGTTCCTTTAAAATGTACACTGGTGTTGGCTTGGCTTCGGACACTTGGTCAATTTTTATAAAAAACTTCATTCCGCCGGAACTATATAACTCTGAAAATTTTGGCCGGTATCCATATAAAGCCCTAACATTTGTCTAAAAACCCATGGAACACACCCCAGTATAACGCCATGTGGGCCGCGTAAAAGGCCCACACATTTTTTTATACAAAATTTCATTGCTGACTTGGGTTCAGACACTTCCTTTATGTTGCTGTAAATCTGTCTTTCAAGGCCGGATTTTGGCTTTGAAGACTCTGGCTAGCTGCCAGAGTCCAATTCCTTTAAAAAATCAGATTAGGATAGACTTTTTTACCTCATGCTTCTTGATACTTGTTGTGTGAGTTAACAATCATTTTCCTCAGTGCCTCACACATGTGCATCACTCAAGCAGTTGGCATGCGATTTTGGGCATTCAGCAATGTGAAGGGCACTGGGAACAACCAGGGCAGTTAGAGGGGGTTGTGGGGAATCTTTTATACACACCCCTATTCAAGGAAACCTTCCTAAACTAGAGGCGTTTAAGTGCAAAAAAATTATTGTGTATGTTACCTTTTTACTACTAAATTTTTACATTTTTTGAATTTTACATTTTTGCTCTCAAGCGTCTTGAGTTTGGGCGGTTTCCTTGAATAGGGGTGAGAATAAAAAAATCCCCACAACCCCCTGTAACTGTCCTGGTTGTTCCCAGTGCCCTACACACTGCTGAATTCCCAAAATCGCATGCAAACTGTGCTTGAGTGATGCACATGTGTGAGGAACTGAGGAAAATAATTGTACACTCAACCAACAAGTATCAAGAACATGAGGTAATAAAAGTCTATCCTAATCTGATTTATTAAAAGAATTGGACTCTGGCAACTAGACAGTATCTTCAAAGCCAAAATCCGGCCTTGGAAGACAGATTTACAGCTACATAAAGGAAGTGTCCGAACCCAAGTCAGCAACAAAATTTTGTGTATAAAAATGTGTGGGCCACTTACGCGGCCCACATGGCATTATACTGGGGGGTGTCCCATGGCTTTTGTAGTCACACGTTTTGGCTTTATTTCGGTACCGGCCAAAATTTTCTAAGATATTAGTTCTGGCGGAATAAAGTTTTTTTATAAAAAATTTCTAAGTGTCCGAACCCAAGCCAACACCGGTGTACTGTACTACAAAAAATATGATTCACTAAATGTTATATACAGGCTGTCCATTGGTGAAACGCGTTGGGGTTCCAGCGCGTTTCATTCTATGCGTTTCACATGAAAATGTGAAATGCGCCGTCTTAGACCCAGCGCGGT
>CAXIWS010000483.1:0-47226 GCA_964036195.1 Sphaerolaimus hirsutus
GGCGCCATTCAAAACAATGGCGTCAAGCGCCAAGGGCGCCATGGCGCCATTAGAAATAAGGGCGCCAGGCGCCAGAGAAAAGGGCGCCATGGCGCTGGCGCCTATTGGCGCCATTAAAGGGCGCCAGCGCCATGGCGCCATTAAAGGGCGCCAGCGCCATGTCGCCATTCCATCACTAGATTGTACCCACGCAAACTAGTCTTCGACCGAAATTTCGATAACTCATAAACCAGCTTTGAACGCATTTGGGTTTTCTAGAATAAGCCTTTTTTAAATCCGTAAAAAACCTCATTCTAGAAAACTCAAATGAGTTCAAACGTGATGCATGAGTTTTCGGAAGTTCGGTTGAAAGCTAGTGTGCACAGGCAAATAGGGTTGAGGATAAATGTGGATGGAGAAATGTTTTAACATTGTAACAGAGTTGTTAGAATTACTGAACTTTTTTAAAAGTATATGTAAACGTAAAGTATTTTTATTTTACTCATCAAAAAGTATAGAAAACGTAAAATACTTTTCTTTTACTCGTACGTACGCGTAAATGCGAGTACAAAATTTATTCCCAGTAAATTGCAAAAGCGAGCACTTTTCTTCATAGAATATGTAGAACTGGGTACGTTTTCGAAGTACCCCACTCAAAATGGCCACTACGAAGTACCTAATAGACCCCCATCGAACCCCCCCCCCCCCAAATTGAGTGTACAAAGAACGTAAATAACAAAACCTTCAGTTTGTGTTCTGTGAAATGCAGAACACACGTTAAAACAATGACGGAGTCGCGTTAGAACAGGGTTTATATACCATCTATATTTACATAAATACCTACATACTTATGTAGGTAACTCTATAAATACATAGGTATACTCTTGTACATGGTGAATATTTTCTACTTCAGCGTACATGACAAACAACGAATTAGCACTGATAGTTCCAAAACATTCTGGCGAAGTAATAAACCCCCCTCGAAATACCCTTGTTTAACCCCCCCCCCCCTCAAAATTAACACTATGAAACAATTTCGAGGGGTATTTCGAGGAAATAGAGTACATTGCAGTGTAGTCACCTTACAAATATGTCCCACATTGAGTTCACAGAAATACGTTTTCTTTACGCGTATGCTTCAAAAACGTACGCGTACACGTGAGTACGTTACTTTTTTAAAAAGTATATGTAAACGTATTTACCGCGTACTCGCGTACGCGTATTTTTCGAGTAAATGTACGTACCTTTTAACAACTTTGCATTGTAAAGGCCGTTTTACATTTAGCGCGACACTGGACTGGACCCTGTAAAGAGCCCAGTAAAATGTCAAATATCATGGAAAGTGTCAAAAGTGATGGAAAATGCCCTGCAAAATGGCAAACGAGGTGATTTTATGTGACTTTAGACACTTTGCATGACATTTGACATTTTACAGGGCTCGTTACAGGGTCTGCGAGTGGCACGAGCGAGAACTCGGTGCAGATGAAAACCCGGTGCACATGTAGACCCGGTGATCGCGGTCTAGGGAACATTTTGAGCGGATTTTCCAGGGTTTTGGAGCGGGGCGGTTTGTCTACTGAGCCCGGTTCACGGGGGGTGGCTTACCCCCCCCCCCTAAAATTTTACCTACATGGTGACGGCATGATGTCAGTGCGCTAGCGCCATTGGCATTGGCCCCAATAATCGCTGACGTAAATATACATGAATATCGAGCAACGGGCACGCCATTCAGTGTATTTTGTAGAGAATTGACAGTACGAGCACCGACTGACTTAATAAATATCAGTGCGATGGAAAAATGTGGGAAATTTTGTATACATGTGCACCGGGTTTAGATGCAACGAGTCGACAGAGTGGCACAGCAGCGCCAGTTCGCCCGCCGCTTTGACTAAGGAGCCGACTGGTTGCCCCACTTACCGTATAAGACGAGGGCAGGGGCCAAACAATGCATCGTCCAACTCGGCCAGCAGCACAGAAAGGGGGCATGGAAGTCTGGCCAGCGCTTCCAATGCGGCCAGCAGACTCCAGTCGTCGCTGGGCGACGCTGTCATCAATCTGCGAATGCGAATATTCACGTTTTTCAGTCATTTTTGGTTATTTTTCGACAGAGGGGACAGTTTGAGGACATCGGCAAGTGCCTACCCAGCAACTATTACATCACTGTTGTATTCAGCTTTGTAATATTTACTTTTTTTGCAAGTAAAATGTTCATAATAAAAATTAATTTATAAACCTGAGGTTAGCTTATATTAAGTACCGTATATCCTTGAATACGACCCCCTTGAATCAACCCCGCTGCCAGAGCCAGGTGAGAAAAGAAACTCCTCCACATGGCTAACTACCCCATCTTGAATAACCCCCCACTCAACCCCCACTCCACCGCAGAAAACCCCCAACCCACCTCAACAACTTATGCTGCGCCAGCGCGGGACAAGGACAAAGCACGTGAAAACAGTGCACGAAAGTAGCCACGGCTTCGGTGAGCAGCACGAGCGACGAGCGGCCCTCGGCGGTGTTCGCGCCGCACGCGAAAATGTTTGACAGGACGGGGCCGGTGTCGCAGGCTAGTTTAGTCAGTTCAGCTGACTCGATGGGACAGGGGGTGGAGGGACGGCTGGGCAAATGTTTGAGTGAATTTGGTTGATTGTGGTTAATTTTGGCAGGTTTTTGCTGATGTTCTCAGATACATATATTTATAACATACTGCTTTTTAAATGTGATTTGAAAACCAAACAACGAAATTAAGCATTTCAGACCCAGTTTCAATCAAATGAACCATTAGCCAGCCCACTTCCATTCTGCCCTCCATTCCACAAATTTGCAATCCGATCCGGATGTCATAAAAAGATATCTCGTTCCGATCACCAATTTCATTTTAAAATAACCCAAGTCAAACTTGAAAATGGAAAACATTAAAAGCAAAAACAAAAGCAACTTGACATTGGCCAGTCCATTTGCGTCAACCGGATACAGAACATTAACATACCACCTCATCAAACGCAAACACGTCACCGCGGCCATAACGCTCCTCTCAGTATCATACTTCTTCATTTCCAAACTGCTCACGGACACATTGGTGGACTCGATTTCAAACACAGCGCGCGCGCTGCACCCCACCAGGGTGCACTCCCAGAGCGTGTAAAATACCCTGTAAAGTGTCAAAAGTCATGTAAAATGCCCTGCAAAATGATTACAGGGATTTATCCCCCCATGGACTTCTTACCCCGGGGGATGATATAATCCTCGAGGACTATATCGGCTGACAGCCCTTTTTGTATGAGGACTATATCAACCCATTATATATATATATATATATATATGTAATGTAATACCTATTGTGTGCGTTACATTGACCCGCTGCATGCGGCCTTGCTTTACATTGACCCGTTGCCTGCGACCCAGGGGCATCTGTTCTGCGGCGTTGACAATCGATTGCCTGATCACTTTCCCAGGCATCGACTTTCAACGCTAATCTGCCCCAATATTTTTCAGTTTCCTATCGTTTGATCTCTTTTTTTGCCACCTAATGTACCTCAAAACTTGACCACAGCCCCCCCCCACTTATGTAACATCAAAATGGTCAATCCCGTTATGGCACAATGAAATGCCATGTGCCCCGATTTTTTGAGTCAAAACTGTATGATTTCACCACTGAACACTTAAAATGATCAGAATCAGATTGAGATTTCATTTTTAACGGTGTTGCATGTGTTGCATTTTGGTAATCATGACAGACAAAACATCAATGCAACACAGACAAAACATTAATGCAACACGGACAAAACACCAATGCAATACAGATGAAACACCAGTGTAACAGAACAAAATACCAAAGCATTTTGTCTGTGATCCATTGGTGTTTTGTCCGTGTTGCATAAATGTTTTGTCTGGGTTGCATTAATGTTTTGTCTGTCATGATTACCATAATGTATAGTTCAATATATGAAAAACCGTATGATTTTTGGTTCAATATTCAGATGGGTTATGGTAATCATGACAGATAAAACTCCAATGGACCACAGACAAAACATCAATGCAACACAGACAAAACACCAATGCAACACGTCTGTGATCCATTGGTGTTTTGTCTGTGTTGCGTTACTGTTTTGTCTGTGTTGCATTAATGTTTTGTCTGTGGTCCATTGGCGTTTTGTCTGTTATGATTACCATAACGCAACACATGCAACACCATTAAAAATGAAATCTCCATGTGATTATAATCATTTTAAGTGTTCAGTCGTGAAAATCGGCTGAGAAATGGCCGAGAAATAGAGTTTTGAAGTTGCATGCATTTTTCTTCATTCACTCACACAATCGATAATCGATGCCAATGGGCGTAACAGACACGTGCATAATTGTGGAGCGCCATGCGTCAATAAATAATTTTTAACTGATGCTAGTGTTGTTCTTGCATCACATTAGATAAAAGAAAAAATCACATAGCACACATTCCTGTGGCCAAACAGACGCCCCAATAGAGTAATTAGAGTGGGCGGGGGGAAGTAGTCCTACTCAATGTACTATTTAATACTATTTTGTATGGAGGACTACTTCCCCCCACGTTATAAAAGTCAGGGTGAAGTAGTCCTCGGGCGGAAGTAGTCCTCGAGGGCTATATCAACCCAGGGGGGAAGATGTCCATGGGGGGATAGGGTACGAAACCCCTGCAAAATGGCAACCAAGTTGCCATTTTGCAGGCCATTTTCCATGACTTTTGACACTTTGCATGACATTTGACATTTTACATGGCTTTTCACAGGGTCTGGGAGTGACACTGGCTGCACGAGTGCTTCCAGGAGGGCCGGGTGGGGCACGAGCAACTGGTAGGCTTCCTGGTTACCATCAGCGCCGCTGCTGCCTAGGAGTGGCGACCAGGCTGTTGTGCTTACTGAGGGGGACGGGGCTTGGTTTGTAGGTTTTCTACCGAATCAGGTTTTCTGCACTGACAGTCAATTACAAGACACTGTAGAAATTACACATAGTCATCCAGAAAAATGGGACAAGAGCCTGGATTTCTCACCAATCTGGTCAAAAAATGACAATTTTTGAAATTGTGACTTAGTTTGTGCATCCCCTACTAAGCTAATGGGGTGCATGTTTTTATAAATGCTCATTAAACAAGTCGTTAAAAAACGTCACAACCTACAATTAAAAAACAACACAACCAACCAGTGGCATCGGTGTGGGCGGGACCACCAGTAGCGCTGCTGGGTGCGGCCGCGTTATTTCTCCCCGCCTTCGCCAGAAGCCCCG
This sequence comes from Sphaerolaimus hirsutus, assembly GCA_964036195.1. Lineage (NCBI taxonomy): Eukaryota > Metazoa > Nematoda > Chromadorea > Monhysterida > Sphaerolaimidae > Sphaerolaimus > Sphaerolaimus hirsutus. The sequence goes on from CAXIWS010000483.1 coordinate 5,233, forward strand.
ACCACCAGCAACGTGTACAGCAGCTGCCGTATCGGTATCGGTCACGTCGGTGCCATTGTTGGACAGGAACTGTTGCAGAAGTGGACCGTGACCGCGGTCCGCGGCTTGGCCGGAAGCGGCCGCTGTGACGAATGTGCTACCGGCTGCACCCCAGTCAGATCTTGGCCCGCTGCGGAGAGGTTGGATGCAGTTATGTTTGCATGACACATACCGTATTTACTCGAATAATCCCCTCGTGTAGAATTCATCCTGGCAAAGCAAAAACTACCCACTGGAAAAATTATCCCCACTGATGCCGGTGAGCATGAACTTTGAGCATATAATAAATTGGTTGTGTTCAATTTAGAAAAAAATGCTTGTTGCTTTGTTAATAAAGCATATTTCGACAAATGAATCGATAGAATGACCTTCAAAATGTTGTAATGTTGCTGTAAAATTGATGTCGAATAAGAAAATAATCCAAAACCGAACTGAAATCAATGAAAACAGCTAACTGACAGCACAGAAAAAAAATCCAACCAACATGATTTGAGCCCAGGCAATATACAAGTGCCCAGCTTTGCACAAATTCGGCTTGGCAAAGGTCACATGGGCCTTCTTCCTGGTGCCGCAGTCGAAGAGCACCTCGTCGGACTCGGCGAGCAGCTCGACATTGGCCTCGTCGAACTCAGCATGGACCAGGCGAGCAGCTTGAGCCGTGTCAGGTACTCGCACCGGCAGCCGAGCAGACCCAGCCCGTGCACCTAAGAGGTGGTGTTGGGTTCATTTTTGAATAGCGTTGTAAACGGGCTATTTTGAGAAAATATCAAAATACATTTTATAAAATCTCACAAAAAAAGAATAAAAAAAAATCTTTGAGAAAAGCCAGAATAATATAAATGAATATATTTGAAAAAATCAAGAGAAATATGTATAAAGAAATATAAATGTGACATTTTGTTAAATTTTCTGATATTTTTTTAAATTTCAAATCTTTAGAATTTTGGCCAATGAAAGATTTTTCTGGTAAAATTGGATTTTTCGGGTTTCCATCGGGATTTTGTCTAGTACGGTACGCTCCAGCAATCTACCTACACCAGAAGCTGCTCAGCTACATATCTATCTACCCTAAGGCGAAAATATACCATTACCTAATCTATTTTTTACTTTTACTTATCAACACATGATTTCAAACAAACAGAAAACTCACCAAAATATCCCTATCTGAACTGAATTGCACAGCCTCCACAGACTGACTAGAATAGCCCCAGCCCCCTCCATAATTCTGGAACCTATCCAAAACCTGATGTGGCAGCGGGCGTTCACTTTTATCCATTTCCGCAGCGTACACATCCAAATCAGTGTCAGCGCCGCTGAGTAGACACGCGAGATTCTTATCGGCAAGGTGACCTTCGGTCGATGCGACCAAATCGAAGTGATCCAGTGAACGGCCACCAGACTGCGGAAATGCCGCTAACGTTGAAAATGAGTTTTTGATTGCTTATTCTTTTTGTTTTCCACTTTATGCTATATTGTGACACTGAAACTTGATACCTCGGATTTGTCGATACCGATCCCCACACCATGTCACTATTGATACCAATAACAAAAAGTATTGACTTTTTGTATTGTGGTACCGTTTGAACCCCCACCAAAACCAGATACATAGGTCGAAATTTTTTCAATCACCTACACAAAAAAAAACACAACACCCAACCCAAAAAGCCACCAATCATCTCAACTTGCCAAACAGGGCCATAAATACAAACCCTGGCATACAGCACAGCGAGCAAATTCAATCCAACCAATTTCGCACTGGCCATGGTGTCTTCACTGTCACCATTCTCTGCCTCAGTCACCAGGGGGCAGTCCCAGACACTATAAAATGCTCTGTAAAATGTCAAATACCATGCAAAGTGTCAAAACTAATGTAAAATTCCCTGCAGAATGGCAACAGTTGCCACTTTGCAGGGCATTTAACGTGACATTAGACACTTTGCATGACATTTGACATCTTACAGATCATTTTAAAGGGTCTGGGACTGGCACCAGGGGCGTCCACAATTCCGGACTGCGCAGCAATCTCAACCTGCCACCCAAACAATCGTCCAGTCGACTGCAATCAAATGCAGTCATGGTGGTGCCATCGGCGCAGAGCGCCTACAGGATGTTGTGCTGCGGGTCAGGGCACCAGGTGCACTGCGGCGGCAGCTTGTGCAAGTGTCGGCTGCTAGTGCCATTGCTCGATAAGTCCACTGGTCTGTTCGGTTTTCTGTGGGGGGTTATGTGGTGGAAGGATTGTGGATGTGCGCAGAAAAAACGTCAATTCTGGTTCCATCAATAATGCAAAATATTGGCAACATGGGGACCAGGACAAAATGTGTTATGCCGCCGCGTTTCTGCGCCATTTCCTATGGGTATTCTTATTCATTTATTCTTATTCTTATACATCTGGGTGCACTTTACGGCCAGGTTGACACTCCAGCCAAGCAGGGGGATAATTGTTTCTGCTTTTTTTTCTAGCTAAATAGCTATTTTTCAACATTTTTTCAGTTTACACTTTTTCAAGTGATGTTAGGATTTGAGTGAAGCGAAAAAAGTTGAGCAATGCCATTGGTCAACTTTTTTTCACTTTACGTGAATCCAAAGATCAAGTGAAAAAGTGTAAAGTGGAAAAAACATTGAAAAATAGCTATTTTTGATAGTTTTTCATTTCACTTTTTCAAGTGATGTTAGGATTTGAGTGAAGTGAAAATAGTTGAGCAATGCCATTGGTCAACTTTTTTTCACTTTACTTGAATCCAAAGATCATCTGAAAAAGTGTAAAGTGAAAAAACGTTGAAAAATAGCTATTTTTGATAGTTGTTTTCACTTCACACTTTTTCAAGTGATGTTAGGATTTGAGTGAAGTGAAAAAAAGTTGACAAATGGCATTTCTCAACTTTTTTCACTTTACTTAAATCCAAACATCACTTGAAAAAGTGTAAACTGAAAAAACGTTGAAAAATAGCTATTTTTGATAGTTTTTTTCACTTCACACTTTTTCAAGTGATGTTAGGATTTGAGTGAAGTGAAAAAAGTTGAGCAATGCCATTGGTCAACTTTTTTTCACTTTACTTGAATCCAAAGATCATCTGAAAAAGTGTAAAGTGAAAAAAACATTGAAAAATAGCTATTTTTGATAGTTTTTTTCACTTCACACTTTTTCAAGAGATGTTAGGATTTGAGTGAAGTGAACAAAGTTGCGCAATGCCATTGGTCAACTTTTTTCACTTCACTCAAATCCTAACATCACTTGAAAAAGTGTGAAGTGAAAAAAACTGTCAAAAATAGCTATTTTTCAATGTTTTTTTCACTTTACACTTTTTCAAGTGGTGTTTGGATTTCAGTAAAGTGAAAAAAAGTTGAGCAATGCCATTGGTCAACTTTTTTCACTTCACTCAAATCCTAACATCACTTGAAAAAGTGTGAAGTGAAAAAAACTGTCAAAAATAGCTATTTTTCAATGTTTTTTTTCACTTCACACTTTTTCAAGTGATGTTAGGATTTGAGTGAAGTGAACAAAGTTGCGCAATGCCATTGGTCAACTTTTTTCACTTTACTTGAATCCAAAGATCATGTGAAAAAGTGTAAAGTGAAAAAAAACATTGAAAATAGCTATTTTTGACAGTTTTTTTCACTTCAAAATTTTTCACATGATGTTAGGATTTGAGTGAAGTGGAAAAAAGTTGACCAATGGCATTTCTCAACTTTTTTCACTTTACTTAAATCCAAACATCAGTTGAAAAAGTGTAAACTGAAAAAACGTTGAAAAATAGCTATTTTTGATAGTTTTTTTCACTTCACACTTTTTCAAGTGATGTTAGGATTTGAGTGAAGTGAAAAAAGTTGAGCAATGCCATTGCTCAACTTTTTTTCACTTTACTTAAATCCAAACATCGCTTGAAAAAGTGTAAAGTGAAAAAAAACATTGAAAAACAGCTATTTTTGACAGTTTTTTTCACTTCACACTTTTTCAAGTGATGTTAGGATTTGAGTGAAGTGAAAAAAGTTGAGCAATGCCATTGCTCAACTTTTTTTCACTTTACTTAAATCCAAACATCGCTTGAAAAAGTGTAAAGTGAAAAAAAACATTGAAAAACAGCTATTTTTGACAGTTTTTTCACTTCACACTTTTTCAAGTGATGTTAGGATTTGAGTGACATGAAAAAAGTTGAGCAATGCCATTGATCAACGTTTTTTCACTTTACTTGAATCCAAAGATCATGTGAAAAAGTGTAAAGTGAAAAAAAACATTGAAAAATAGCTATTTTTGACAGTTTTTTTCACTTCAAAATTTTTCACATGATGTTAGGATTTGAGTGAAGTGGAAAAAAGTTGACCAATGGCATTTCTCAACTTTTTTCACTTTACTTAAATCCAAACATCAGTTGAAAAAGTGTAAACTGAAAAAACGTTGAAAAATAGCTATTTTTGATAGTTTTTTTCACTTCACACTTTTTCAAGTGATGTTAGGATTTGAGTGAAGTGAAAAAAGTTGAGCAATGCCATTGCTCAACTTTTTTCACTTTACTTAAATCCAAACATCGCTTGAAAAAGTGTAAAGTGAAAAAAAACATTGAAAAACAGCTATTTTTGACAGTTTTTTTCACTTCACACTTTTTCAAGTGATGTTAGGATTTGAGTGAAGTGAAAAAAGTTGAGCAATGCCATTGCTCAACTTTTTTTCACTTTACTTAAATCCAAACATCGCTTGAAAAAGTGTAAAGTGAAAAAAACATTGAAAAACAGCTATTTTTGACAGTTTTTTTCACTTCACACTTTTTCAAGTGATGTTAGGATTTGAGTGACATGAAAAAAGTTGAGCAATGCCATTGCTCAACTTTTTTTCACGTTACTTAAATCCAAACATCGCTTGAAAAAGTGTAAAGTGAAAAAAAACATTAAAAAACAGCTTTTTTGACAGTTTTTTTCACTTCACACTTTTTCAAGTGATGTTAGGATTTGAGTGAAGTGAAAAAAGTTGAGCAATGCCATTGCTCAACTTTTTTTCACTTTACTTAAATCCAAACATCGCTTGAAAAAGTGTAAAGTGAAAAAAAACATTGAAAAATAGCTATTTTTGACAGTTTTTTTCACTTCAAAATTTTTCACACGATGTTAGGATTTGAGTGAAGTGGAAAAAAGTTGACCAATGGCATTTCTCAACTTTTTTCACTTTACTTAAATCCAAACATCAGTTGAAAAAGTGTAAACTGAAAAAACGTTGAAAAATAGCTATTTTTGATAGTTTTTTTCACTTCACACTTTTTCAAGTGATGTTAGGATTTGAGTGAAGTGAAAAAAGTTGAGCAATGCCATTGCTCAACTTTTTTCACTTTACTTAAATCCAAACATCGCTTGAAAAAGTGTAAAGTGAAAAAAAACATTGAAAAACAGCTATTTTTGACAGTTTTTTTCACTTCACACTTTTTCAAGTGATGTTAGGATTTGAGTGAAGTGAAAAAAGTTGAGCAATGCCATTGGTCAACTTTTTTTCACTTTACTTGAATCCAAAGATCATCTGAAAAAGTGTAAAGTGAAAAAAACATTGAAAAATAGCTATTTTTGATAGTTTTTTTCACTTCACACTTTTTCAAGAGATGTTAGGATTTGAGTGAAGTGAAAAAAGTTGAGCAATGCCATTGGTCAACTTTTTTCACTTTACTTGAATCCAAAGACAACATGAAAAAGTGTCAAGTGAAAAAAACGTTGAAAAAAATAGCTATTTAGCTAGAAAAATAGCTAAAAACGTTAATCCCCCAGCTCAGCCGGAATGTAAACCCAGCTGTAAAGTAAACCCAGCTGTAATGATGCCCGGTTGTAATGTAGCACCACCTAGTACACAGTCGGGTCTACTTTACGGCTGAGTAGGCTTACATTATGGCCAGGTCTATATTACAGCCAGGTTTACTTTATGGCTGCTACACCCTCGAAAAATCAACCCAACCTGCTCATTACACTTGATCAGTGTGTAATCAATGCCAGCGCAATCCATGTGGCGCACCTGGAACCATCAGTGGGTGAAGCCAAGCCACTGGACAATGCTCTGGTGCCATGGGTGTGTGCAGCGGGACGGAACGTTGGCACACTGCCAGGCGCGGAGAACCACTGCTTCAGACTCCCATTGGGTGGACACGCGCGAGCCAAGTGACCTGAGTTGCAGAATTGGGTAAAATGAAATGGCTACGTAGTAGAGGGACAATCTACAGATTGTATGAAGAATGCGACATGTTGCAGATGTCAATTTGTAAAATGTCAGACAAAATAAACATATTGCATTCAAATTTATTTTTATTTTTCCCAGGTTTTTTGAGAACCATCTAATTGAGGTGTCTAATTCTAAAAGTCTACAAGTCCACAAAATGCAATTTTGAGTAAATCACATTTTAAGTTCCAATTCCAGGTCTGTGGTGCATGTCCAATGGCGCTCTCTCATGCTCAACATCAAGTTCCGAATGGGGAGTTTCATTCCACAAACACATATATCCACAGTTTTCAATTTTTCAAAATCGCATTTTAAAGTTTGACAATGGCCCGACGGCGCTATGTTTGGGCGACAAAGCATGCCTTACACTTTTCAGATATATCCGACATTTCTCCACAATTTTTGTAACCACAAATTTTGTTGGCCGGAAAATATTGAGGGAGTTATGTGAGATATTGTAAATCAGCTTAAATTGGGAACAATTGGAATTAAAATTCAAATAACTTCTTAATGGTGCATCATACGCAAAAACAAATTACATGACTGCAAAGCCCGTGTCTAAAAGAACCTCTACCTAAATTTTCAGATCAATATACCGTATTACTTCAAATTAACCCCCCCTTGAATTAAACCCCCCTCGAAATACCCCCTAAAATTCGGCTGAGGAAATAATAACCCCCCTCGAAATACCCCCCTAAAATTCAGTGTAAAGAGAATGTACATGACAAATACCACAGTTTGTAATCTGTACAATGCAGAACACATGTTAAAACTGATGATTGAGTGACATTAGGGACAGGTTTATGTGTATATACAGTTATTTATGCCTATAAACACATATAGATCTATGTAATTGTTAGATTTTTCTACATCTAAATATGGGGAATATCTGAAATGTTCTAGCGAAATAATAGACCCCCCTCAAATTTTGCTGGCGAAATAATAAACCCCCTGGGGGTATTTAGAGGTAATATGGGAATTTGATAGATTGATATACACTCATATTTGATTTAAATAAAATAGATTTGGAAATTCACGTATGCATTTTTGGAAATGAAACTTTATTTCGTATGGGAATTCCAGCCAGCTCTTCGCGACCGCTCCGAAGCACATGTGGATTTTTGGAAATGAAATTTTTTTGGATATGTGCATTTTTGATATGAAACTCCAGTGGTCTTAGATGGATTTATGAATTTTCGGCATGAAAGTCCTGTTTTTCATAGGGTACTGGTCATGGATATGTGAACTTTCAATGTGAAAATTGCGATTTTGTTAAAAATTGGTACCACTGTATCTCGGGAACGAAATGGACTATAACACTGATTCTTTTTCTAAAATGTGAAAAACTATACGTGGAGGTCAAATCCATGCTTAACTTGATTTTTCTGGATTTGGCTCTTGTGAACTTTTGGAATGGAACTCCCCAAATGTTAACAATAAAGTGTCAAATTTTCAGCCCCTGCACTCAATGTATAATGGAAAAATTGGCTGCACTCAACGTATAATGGAAAAATTGGGTGTCTATAAAATTCTACTTGGACAGAACTAAACCGTTTTGGGGAGAAAAATGCACTTGTCAACTTCTTGCACTCGAGAACATTTTTGTTCCCACCCACATCCTGCCTGCCTTATGGAAAATTTATGGACTTGTCTACTTTTAGAAATTGGTGTCCATAATGGACTTATCACATTTATTGCAATTTTTTGCATAATATAAGGCTGTGGAAGGTGGACTTGTCGACTTTTAGCACAAAACTAAGTGGACTTGTCAACTTCTTGCCCAATTTTTTTTGCATTTTTCCCTGAAAATGTCAAATGTTGCAGTAGTGGGAGCTGGATTGTTTTTCTGGCTTTTTTTCAGTTTATTTTACACAGTTTTATTATGCTGAGGGCATGTGCATTTGACACAGCCGCCAGCCACGCTTTTTTGTGTTTTGTGCAATTTATGATTGCAGTGCTTTGAGCTGCGGTATTTCGCTGTCGCTCAATACCGCAGCGCACTGCAATCATAAATTGCACAAAACACAAAAAAGCGTGGCTGGCGGCTGTGTCAAATGCACATGCCCTCAGCATAATAAAACTGTGTAAAATAAACTGAAAAAAAGCCAGAAAAACAATCCAGCTCCCCAGAAAACGTTATAAAAGTTGCTGGAGTATGCTGTTGCACAGCGAAACACGAACCCGCAAACTTCATGTTTCGGGCACTGTCGGCACCCCTCAAAAAATCACCACCGCCAGATTTGTACAGTCTGTACAGTATTTATTTTACCCCAGAAGGTAAAGCGACCAGCCTCGGCTCTGAAGGCCACCCTTCTTAGTCGGGGGATATCTTTTAGAGGGGGTTTTCTAATTGAAAACCCCTGCTTCTTAATAGCAGCTCTCTCCATGCAACCAAAAAGTGGAACGGAATGGTTTTTGGTAGTCCTATTCATATGTAGAAATTTTCATGTGAACCCGCAAAGTTTACGTTTTGGACATTTTCGACACCCCTCCATTTGTCTTCCTGCATGTTTGCTCTTTTTGACTCGTTTCAGGTGTAAACGAATTTAATTTCTGTCCGGTTACCGAAAATGGTAACCTAAAGTTCAAAAGAAGAGAGCTGAGCTTTAAGGGTTGTTTTAGCCAGAATGCGGGGTGGTATATGTTAAATACCACCCAATCAAATATTGTTGTTGCTCACTAGGAGAACATTTAGATTACTATCCAATCGAGTGCACTGGATCAGACAATACAGAAATACATGAAATACAGTTGAAACTTAATAATTACGGGTTTCCAAATGTCGCTTGGATCCAAACACAGTAGCGCCCTCAGTTTTTGCTCAAGTGTACTAGGGTAAACACTTTAGCGCCCTTTAGCATTTTGTAGTTGCATTGAGCTCTTATTAAGAAGCAGGGGTTTCCAATTAGGAAACCCCCTCTAAAAGATATGCCCGTCTACTGAAGGGTGGCCTTCAGAGCCGAGGCTGTTTTGTTGCCTTGTTCCCTTCTGGGGTATAATAAATACTGTACAGACTGTACAAATCTAGCGGTGGTGTATTTTTTAAGGGGTGTCGAAATCACCCGAAACATAAACTGTGCGGGTTTGCTGAAAATAGATAGTTTTTGAGAAGAGTGTTTTCACCCAAATGTATTGAGGTAAACACCCTAGCGCCCTCTAGCGTATAAAGCGGTTTTACGCGCTAGAGGGCGCTAGAGTGTTTACCTCAGTACAGTTGGGTAAAAACACTTGGGTTTACATGCTAGAGGGCGCTAGAGTGTTTACCTCAGTACAGTTGGGTAAAAACACCTGGTGTTTTACCCCAATGTATTGAGGTTTCATATGGCTCGGTATAGGAGGGGACCTGCTCGTGGTCCGAGCTGCACACTGTGAAAATCTCTTATTTCACAGTGACTGAGACCCTCCTCTTATTATAAAATGTGTGACATTTTTTCTAGCGACCCAGTTTTCTAAGAGAAACATTCTCTATGGGTAAAGATTGGTTCTTTTTTGTGTAAACAGTAGCTGATAAAACTATAGCGAGAAGTGATGTTATTTTACTAGGTTTACCTGATTCCTTTGAAAGTAAAACAATAATAATGAGCGGGATTTGGCCTCGAATGCAAAATCAGATTCATGGAGAAGTGTTGCCTTCTCATGGATGCTTGGATGGTTCTAATTTTTCTGAATGGACATTTCGTGGAAGCTGGATTGATCATTTAATACGTCTCAAACTTTATGTTTTGTCGGGCCCCCGATTTCCAACTGGATCATGTATTAAAGTGGATTTGAGACCGGTTTGTTTATTAATGAGAATGGGGGTTTTCTTATCATTTACTGGGAACTTTTTTCAGAGTTTTCAAAATAGCCCAATTATATGCATGAAAGTGAGTGGCTTGAACTCTGTGTTGGACTATGAAAATGGAGTAGCTGACAGTGCGCATGTGGGAGTTTTGAAAACCAATGAAAGTTCACTCTTCAATGTTTGTAAGCTGATGGGCAGAGATGTATTATTTCAATTAACCAATGAGAACGTGAATGGTAAAATGCTTCATTATGCAGCAGGTGGATTTTATAGGGATGGATTTGTACTCATTGCAATGAAGTTTAATGTTGTACGTTCCCATAGTGAAACCTTGGAGTCTATTTTAAGACAAATTAAAATAGAAAGGCGCGCAAGTATTTAGCTAGGGGTAGTTACCGTAAGAAAGTACATAGCAGGTGTCTTTTCCCACAGTTTGATAAGGTTCTAGTATTTTAGTGTTCCGTTTGTTGTTGAAATTTCAAAATTGTGTCAAATATTGAAAAAATGGAGAAAAAAAGTGAATTCGAATTGTATAAATCGTTTTTTCATCGAAGTACTGGTGAATGGCACTTTGTAGGGGATTTAAATTCAAAGTATATTCACATGATGGTGAAAGCTGTACCGTCGGTGATGGGATTTAAACAGCTTATAGGGCACGTAACTCAAGTTGGTGTGGGATTTGTTTTGTCTGCTCTTTTGGATATTGGGTCAAATATTTAGTTTCGGTTTTTGTTTAAAGACTGAGGGGCGGTATTTACTGACGATTGCCCGAAGCCCGCATGAAGATAGACCGGTGCAACATCTTGAATTTACTGTGGAAAGCAAGCTGGGGAACAACATGCCGTGTGCTTTTTCCTTGGGGCGAATTGATCACCGTTCGGTGGTTGTGATGGTCGAGTCATTGACGCCAAATCAAGTGATTAAGTTTCGTGCTGTCAGTAATCGCCCTACTTTTCAATCCCTATATCTATTGATAGATGTGGGCGAATATATTAGCACCCCAGCAATTTTGAGGAAAAGCCTTTCCGTGGAGGAAATAGAAGATTCGGAAGACCCCAAAAAAAATCTGACTAGTGGAGCGGGTCAAAAAGGTGCTGCCGAAGCTGAAAAAACTAGCAGCAGTTCTAGCAGCGTAGCCTGATTTTATTTATTTTTTTCTCCAAAATACGGTAGTTATCTTATCACTTATTAAATAAATAGGGTCTTTTCTTGAGAAATCTGTTCGCAAGTGTTTTCTCTTATATTGTTTTATATTTCCGCCAAAACAAGAATAATGTCTAATTTATTACGAGCTTTTGCACCAGGTGCAATATTTATGAAGTGAAAAAATAATTAATGATATTATTGCACTATCTTTTTATTCGATATTAAGTACTATTATGCATTTCTGGCGCATGTGCATTTCCAACTACACAAAATGCACAAATGCATGTTTACTGTGGAAATGCACAAATGCATGTTTACTGTGGAAATGTTCATGCGGCAGCGATGCATAATAGTCTAGAAGATTCACTAAAAACCCCGGAAGGTGGTCATATTCTTTTTTAAAAAAATTTTAAAACATTTTATAAATAAATGCGCCTGGTTATAAACGAATTGCACATTGGGCCTTTGATTCTGAAGGAATATGGAAATTTGATGGCATGATTAATGGGTGTCCTGTTAAAATTAGAGTGAAAGGACAACCAGGTGGTGTTTCAGCAAGTGAAAAAAGTGAAAATACTAAACTCAAAACGGAAAATAATTTGGATTTTGTGTCATTCCAGTTTAGTGAGTTGTGTTTTTTCATTTATTGATTTGGTGAGACACCCCAGGGTACCCGCTTGATCACCCTGAGAGGATTTTCCACGGGTCACTGATTTCAGTACGTACGTTTAGAATAAATAGTTTTTCAATTGTAATTAATGTTTTTTGATGAAGGCGCCTAGTGGGGTGGCCATGCTTGGGATATACGATCTTTGCGATGACACCCCTGGTCGGATTCACGCTGCAAAAATTACAGTTGAAGGCGAAGTTTCGAGCGATGTCCCATGCTGTTACTGTATTGGTGATATTGGCGGATCAAAAATTGTTGTTTTGATTGGAGTTCCGCTTTCTCATAGAATTAATTTGAATGCAAAGACTCAACCAGCCGACGGGATGGTAGTTTGCTCATTGGGAATTACACCTATTAATGCAGCTTCGGCTCATGCTCATTAATATACAATTGAGAAAATATTTTAGGAGTTTTGTAAAAATATTTTATTCATCACGGCATAAAGTTACATAGAAATGGGGAAAAGATACTCAATGCCCAATGAAAATGAACACAATATAATTGGAATAAATAATGATAATTAACTAGGTTTGTAGAATCACAGTAATTTGAATATTTTCGTTTTCGATAGTATTTTCCAAAATATATAGCTTGATGTTTTCATGCCCGTGATTTGTTATTCGCCAAGCAATATTTATATCACCTATTTTACCAATTGTCCTTGAAAATCCTTCACCAATCTTAAGACTTTTTTTGAGGGTCATAATACTGTCAATAACTTGGAAATTCAATGATGAACTAATTGTGGCAATTATAACACCATAGTCGTTGTGGATCTGGGTGTAGCGTTTTGAAATACAAAATAAAAAAGTTTTCATTAAAATTGAAAAGTATTTACCGTGTCAAAGTGAATGTTAAAATCTTCATTTTTTATCATACTAGTACTTGCAAATAATATTTTTAATGTAATAAGGGCAGACCCTAGAATCCCATTGTACACATAACGATCACCAGTGGGCATCAATAAATCTGTTTCAGAATTTGTAGAATTTTAAAAAGTTCAAAAAATAAAAAAACAACATAATGTTACAAACTTTTTGTCATCGTTTTGGTTCGAGTTTTATTTTAATAATTTTACTCTGTAGGTAGTGAAAATTTTAGGTGATAAGATGAAATATTGCTTGGCGCTTATTTGTTTGTGATTATTTTTATCTTTCCCCAATCATTTAATGAAAAGAAAATTGTTGTTGGAGAGATACTATTTTTATACCCCTCAATTAATTTTATCCCGTAGAAATGGAAATAAAACACAAATTTTAGCCTAGTCCTTAAAGACACAATTTTCCAGTAATCAGTTTGGTTTGATGCAGTAGTTTTGGCGGGATGCGGCAGTTTTCAGCATGTCCGCAGTCCAGGGGGACAGTCCCAACCCCTGTAAATTGCTAATAAATTTCCCCAAATCTAATACAATTATATTCTGTTTTATTGCATTGTCACCACAAATGGGAATTTGTCTATTAGATTTGGGGAGTTTGTTAGCATTTTACAGATGTTGGAACTGTCACCAGGCATTGCATGACCAGGATGTGGGCGCGCATGCCGGTGCAGCGAGACCCATAGCACCTAACAATTTAAAAAAATTTTTTGTTACAAATACACAAAATGCGCCAGATCCGCATACCTTAGCATAAACGTCTTTCCATTGGATGGGGGATACACAACTTGTAGTTTTTGTTTCTGTATCGCGCTGCGACAGCGATCCCCGTTTGGCGCGCAGCTGACAACATTTTCGATCGACGTGTGAATGTGCAGAAATCGTCCATCTGGGATCGGATCTGAATGGGTGGGTTATGGCCGTAAATATCACGCCATATTGAGGAGTACATGAATGATATGAAAAAAAATGTGACCTTTTATAACTCCTTCATTTTCCAGTTCTTCGATTTTTTCTTCAATCCCTTTCATGTCGCAAGCCACTCTGATGCGGTTAATTAGTGCACCGCCATCAATTTCCGAATGGCTCTGTTTGAAGCGGGATAAAAATATTTTGAGATGAAATAAAAAATTATGAAAATAAGTTACCACAATATGTTTTGCTTTGAGGAGATGGATGTTATTTTCACATCCTACAAAACATCCTTCACACCCATGAGTGAAATTAGCTCCCATTGACCCAAACTGAAAAATGTGGGTCTGTCTTTCAGTTGGGACTGCCTCAGCACTTCGCGCAGCGGGCCGATTTCCAAAGATCACTCTCCTCGGGTCCTCTGGGTATTGGCGACTTCCTACAACGGTGGCATAGTCTGCAGATTGGTGATTTCAATGGAACACTGTGCACCTATATTTGTATACCATAAATACTCGAATATGGATATTGGGGGGATATTTATTTCATTTGAATTTTAATGGGCCCTATTTGAGGGGAGGGGAATTATTTGAGTGAGGAAATATTTCTGCATAAGTGTAAAAAAGTAGAAATATGTGTAAAAAGTAGAAAAACTGCATTTACAGTAAGCGAATTAGGAGATAGGGGACATTCGTAACAGAGCGGAGTGATTAAAGAGGGTGAGGGCTTATTCGAGGATTTACGGTAACTCTTTTGAAAAAACATGCCTGGCGGTGCTCCTGCGAGGGTGCCATTTAGACGAGGCAAACACGGGAGTGGTATTTCTTGCGCGAGGTCATGTGGAGTCTGAGGGTGGCACCGCCTTGCGATTTTGATGTTTTTCTCGAAAAATCTTTGGGTATCTGAGAAAATAGTAAAACTATTTAATAAATATTTATAAAACGATCCAAAAAATCTAAAAAATCCAAAGAGGTACCCTGGGGATTCACAGCGCCCGAAACCTCCGGTATGCGATTTGGTAAATATGGCGCGAATGAGTTGTTGTATTGGGTATTTCCAAGTGGGGTACCCTGCAGTTCACGAATGCTTGTTCAAAAAACGCATGTTGAAGACTGACAATTGTAAAAAAGCTCACTGGCGGCATTCTTGAGGGCGGCAAAATGAGCAGCCTTTGCGCTTGCGCTTGGCAGGGCTCTCTTCCAGGAACAAGTTGAGCTGTTTCTGGATCTTCCAACTGTTGTTCTGGGCCCGAAGGAGGACAATCTTCTATTTCCATGCTTTCTTCTTTGTTGTGTCGGCCGATGTTGAGAGGCTAAGTGGATCAAAAATTTACAGTTTTGAGCTAATAATAGTTTTTGAGGGTTGGGAGTTTAAAATTTACCATATTTAGTTCCTTTTCGAGGCCTCCGTAGTTGACAGTCTCGTCGCCGCTAGAGTTCTGGGTATCTTGGCGTTCTTCGGTCCTCTGTGCACTGCTTCGAGGCGGCATTGGAATTTTGTGGCCGCTGGGGTTGGGTTCTGTAAGGAAATTTGCTAAAATTGTCAGGAAACTTAAGTGTTTTGCTTAAAATTCCAAAAAATTTGTTCATTCAAGATGTCAATTCACCAACATACTAGCATAAAATTGTCTTTAAGGAAAAATTTACCATGTTTTCTTTTCCTTATTTTCAGTGCATTTTCCGGCATAGTTATGGGAGTGGCCAAATCACGCCGAAAGTCTGCTTAAACATAAATAGCATTCACGCATGAAAGTGGATTCAATTTCATAAACTTGTAACTTACCAATGTTGTTGACAGTAGGACCGGGCAGTTCCTGATGATGGTCGGGGTTCTGGGTTGTGTTGTTGTCAGTAGGGCCGGGCAGTTCCTGACAATCCTCGGAGTTCTGGGTTGAAGGCGATGCATGAAGTGCTTCCGTAATAACATGTTTCATTAAAACTACCCCAATTTTTCACTATGAAACCTACCGTAGAAGATGAAGGGGGAGGCGTTGTTGGACAGCCCATTCGAGCCTCCCTGTTGAGAATTTCCTGTGCCCGAATGACGTCGTCCATATGCCCAGCTTCAAGGAAGGCCTCTTCCCCGGGAGTTAGAGGAACTCCGTGTTGTGTTTTTTCAACCAAACGTAAAGACATATTAGCAACTTTGTAAGCAGAAAAAGCTTTTTTGGCCCTCAGGGCAGCTTTCCTAGAATTTCTCGCCGTCAATTTTTCATATTTCAAATTTCGGTTGTATAATCGCATTGATTTTCGTTTGACTTGCCCAAAATGAGCCTTCAGGAGATCCAAGGCTGAAATTGAATTATTTTGAAAGTTTTAGCAAAAGTTTTGAAAAAATAATTTCAGAAAATTGAAAAAAGTAACTTTTTTCTTTTTCCAAATCAAAAGCCCTTTCACCCATTTCATTCCCTTCGACTACGACCGGAAGGCTGAAAAAAACAGATGGATAATCAAATGCGAACCCAAGAATAAAACATTTAAAAAATAGGTACTTGGGTTGCGCTGCGGGATTCCTGTGCGAGTCCATGATTTTTAAAATTCGAAAATTACTAATTTTCCGTTCAGCTTGAAATGCACTGCTTTTCTGGGTGCTTTTAAAAATGCAAATTTCAGTTTATATATAGCTCAAAGTCGCCATCTTGTGTCATTCTGTGCTGGGGTTAATGTGCAACACGTCATTGTTTTCGTTTCATTTTTGATGAGAAATTATTTTGTGTCACCATCTTCCAGGTATAACCAGGCACCATTTTGCTTTTTTTGGGGAGACACCTGGTTGCTGGTTCCCATGGTAAGGGAACAGTCATATTTTTTTCTAAAAAAAGGACTCTCGAACGTTTTAGACCACCCTATTTGTGATTCACAAGGCTGATAAGTCCTATGTTTTAACTTTTACGACAGGGTGTTTGGTACCGGTCAATAAGTTTTCGGACAGAAAGTAATGATGTGTTCTTGAACTTGCTAGAAATTACTATGTCATCGGAAAAAGTATATAAATGCTTGAAATATGTTTAAATAACTTCTAAAATTGTTTTCCTTATACTTTTGTTTATACTTTTTCACCATGGCATCTGGCAAAAAAATGTTAAAAATGTCCCCAGATGAGACTGAAAATGAAAATTTAGTGAAGCAGTATCTTTTGAATGGGAGCGATATCTTTATTCCAAAGCCATTTTTCCCAAATCATGCGCAAATCGTTGCTCCTTTTGTTTGGTTTGCTCCTATTTTTCTAATTATATTTTTAGGCAAAGCGCAAATCAGATTTTTTGTTTTTAGGCAAAGCACAAATCTGAAGGAAATTCAACGTGCAAAACTTTCCGTAGATACATTGAGGTAAAATTATTAAATTTTCAAAATTATTTTATAGAAGTTTTTTGGAAAATACCTTTTTACTGGAAAATACTTTTTACAGTGAGATAGTGGAGCAGTTTGCTGCAAGCACAAATCAAATCACTGAAACACGCGACTTAAAAACTGGTGTTACAGTTTATGAACTCTTTGGGTTTCAAAAAGCTAAAGCTATCCCTGTGGTGTGTTTCACTTCCATTTCTATTGAAAAGAGAAAGAAATGAACAAAAATTCTTACAGGTCAATTCTTTGTCTGGAAGTTATGTTTTGAATCCATATACAGTTCGAGATGTTTCAAGAATTGCACTCGCATATCGCCCAAATTTATTCAATGATTTTGAGATGGAGAAGGATGTATAAGTACTTTCAAAACATTTCTTGTTTATTCCATGCTAACAATAATTTTACTGTGTCTCGATATTTTTTAGACAGTGTGTTCGCTACTGAATGTGGTGTGTGCTATAGCATTTTTGTACAATTTCACATCTTCGTTGTTCAAATAAAATAACAAATTTAAAAAATAAAATCCAAATATGAAATTATTGGTATTGTGGTTGTTGTTTGTGCCAGTCAAAAGCGACTGCAATCGATTCGGCCAATATTGTTGTTTGGAAAAATACGATTTTACCGAAGGTTGTTTTAGTAAACATCTTTTAATTTTTAAATTGTTGAAATTTTAAATTTTTCACCAAATAGGGTACTGTGACGAGAACCAGAAAATTTGGCCGGATAACACCACTTATTCCAGTTCTACGCTGCAAATTATAGATTTCTCTGGCTAGTTTTTGTTATTATGAAAATTTACCATATTTACTTGAATGAAGAATGTGTAAAATATGGAAGTTTTTACAAAAATGACTTATTTATGAGAATTATGGTAGCTTTTCCGTCTCTGCTGAATTATGGTCGCTTTTTCGTCTCTGCTGAGTAATTTTTTGAAAAAAATGTTTAGGTTGCATCACATTGAACTGCACTGGAATGGTGAAGAAATTTGAGCATGTGGATTTGCTTAATTTTGTTAAACCGGGGTGTCCGTGCATTGAACTTTGTTTTGCGGGGTTGGCTGCGGAAGGGATAGATTTTTGTGGTTTGTTTATTTTCGAAAAAATTTTGCAAGAAAATGTCTAGATTTGAAATTCAAAATTTTTATTATTCAGCAACCCCAATAGTGCCAGCAACTGGGGGACAGGGTGAAATGAAAGGCGACGATTTCTGGGGGATTATGGGGTTTATTTTTGGCATTCTTGGGCTGATCATAAGTATTTCAAGTGTATTTGGATTTGTCCGGATGTGGAAAAAGTCGGTTTTTTATTTTCTGGTGTCTATTGTAAACTGTCATTTGTTGAAGTTATCAGGTTCGTGCTAATCGAGCAACATTTGGCTCTGCGAAGGTGGAATATTATCGAACACCATTTAGCCTCACAAAATGGCACCAGCGAATTGTCATCTGTTGAAAATCCAACCTATTCTGGTGAAATGTCAGATCCGTCTGGTTTCGATGCTCAGTGTATGTTTAGTCAACTTTTCATACCCATTTTATCTCTGCTATTTTAATTCTTGCTGTAGTTTTACTTTCAGAGAGGGAACGAGCGCTTTTGGCTGCTTACTTTGGTTTCGATCAGTTAGCGAATGAAATTTTTGAAAACTAAGTGATGTTCAGCTTTTTTATTTGCAGTTTCCAAGTAGTATTTCAGCATTTCATTTTTTCGAAACAATTTTAGGCAGTTTAGCATTTTTGAAGCAGTTGTGTGACACATAAGTAATAATTCTGAGAAGTTGCGATTTTTTATATTTTGAATGCCATTTTCTGCGAGGGGCGAGGGGAATGCATTTTCTGCGAGGGGCGAGGGGAATGCCATTTTCTGCACCTACTATGCTTTTGGTGAATGGTTTTGTTGAGAAATAGGTTGAAGTTTCACATTTCTTTTCACACTTTACAAATTGATTACATTTTTCAGCAAAAAATTAGCAACCTAAGTGTTTCGAAACAGTCGCTCCGTCAACCACTTCCCACTTCCCATATCCGATTTCCCATACTTATAATGATGTACACGTACACGCGGCACTTTCGCATTAATAAACCATCAGACCAGTTTTGTCAGATTTTGACTTGGGCGGAAAATGTTGTTTTGGATTGGCTTTGTCTTGCTTTTCACTGGAAATGGACATTGCGCGGAAGATTGTGTTATTTTTTGGAGTGACTTGCACAGGGGATTGTTAGTTTTCTGGGTTTTTTGAATTTTTAATTGTGGTTTGAGGGCTTTAAATCATTTTACGGGTGGTGAAAATCAATTTGAATTTCTAGTAATTTTGAAATCTAGTTTTCCTTCATGTTTTGAGCGCCAACAAAATAAGATTTTTTCTTTTAAAATTGTAATTTATTTGTAAAAATATTTTTTCAATATTTTTTACAGAATGGGATTCTGCCACGCTTTACCCATCGATTTGGCGCCTTTGGAGCAAAATCTGGTGTTTCTCAAAGTGTCCGTTGATGGCTGCGTCCCGCCGACCCGGGGTCACCGATTTTTGCAAGAAATTATGGAACTGAATCCACGCTTGAACTCAGACAAAGTGGATATGCCGATTTGCAATGAAGTAGAGCGCCCAAATTTAAATGTTGGTGAGGGTACTGAGGTATTTTTGTTTTCCTCCAATTTTTGTGTGAGATATGTACCGTTACAATTTGGAGCCCATTTTTCATTTCCCTTGATGAATTTATACCGGGGAAATTTAGCGTAAAATGTTTTTTGTAACTGTGGGAAAAGTCCTTCGAAAACTGTAAAAATGCTTCGTAAAATGTCACAGAATGTACAAAAAATAGTGTTTTACTTGCCCTTTGCTAATTTGCTAAAATATACTGTAAAATTTCCTCTTAAATGTCCTGTAAAGTTGGAACTGAGTTTTCGATTTTATCTGGGGTTGCATTCTTTGTGGGTGTAAGGTTCACGAAATGCGAGCGTAAAAAGGGAAATGAGTACAACTCCTAGAACTTTCTCTGTCTGGGGTCACTTCTGAAGACTGTAAAAATGTCTCTAAATTCCCTCTAAATTTCAATTTCCTCTAAAAAATCTCAATTTCCTCTAAATATTTCAGCGGTTTTCGTCTACGGTGTCGCAAGTGGTGGAAATTCCCAGCTCAACCACAACCCCGCTCATGATGGAAGTCACTGCCGCCACGCAAAAGCCGGCCAGTGACGCCACGCAAAAGCCGGCCAGTGACGCCACGCAAAAGCCGGAATTTGCGACCGGGAATCCTTTAGAGGTGAGAAAGGAATTTCTCAAGGTTTATACGGTGGTATCTGATCTCCCTCGCGAATTACTAGGCGATGGCAATAATGGGGTGGTCGGTTTCTGAAATTTTAATGCCTAATATACGAAAAAAAGTATCCGTATATTTTTTGCAGCTCATTCCTAGCATTCGCCATTTGGAATTCTGTGAGGAAATATTTTTTCAAGACCGCGATTGTCAGCTGTTTTACCTGCAAAGTAAAGTGTACCAAGAGTACATGTTTAGAAAACTATTTTGTCTATATTTGGGCGGTTTTGTAAAATTGCGCTAGAGGGCGCTAGGGTGTTTACCTCAATACAGTTGGGTAAAAACACCCTAGGACAAACACCCTAGCGCCCTCTAGCGCAAATTTACAAACCGCCGTTTTATACGCTAGAGGGGGCTAGCGTGTTTGCGCTAGGTGTTTTTACCCAACTGTATTGAGGTAAACACCCTAGCGCCCTCTAGCGCAAATTTACAAAACCGCCGAAATATAGACAAAATTTTTTTCTAAACCTATTTGGTACATTTGGGCCAAAGCAAAATTTTATGACCAAATTCTTTCCCTTGTAGCAACAAATCCCCATGCTGTCTAACACTGTACCCTTGGTGATGGAAAAGTCATCTAGCAAAATTTCTTCTACTACCCCCGGAATTACCGTTACCCCTAAAAATTTGATTATGGCTGATTTGAGTGATTGCAATCATAGACTAGAGGCATTGAAAACTGCTTGCGCAAATTTGAATCAGACTTTTCATATTTGCGAAAAGAGGGTTGTAGATTTGTGGGGAAAATGGAATGCATCTGAAAAAGGTGAAGTTCGGCTCATCTTTTATTTTTTATAAATAAAAATTGAGAAAAAATATAAAATTAATTATGGTTTTTTCAGACTACGAGCAATTAAAACAAATGGAAAATAATTGCCAGCATAATTTGGCGGATTTCCATAATCAAAATTTGGCGCTCAAAAATGATTTATCTGAATGCGACGATGCAAAATTGTTACTGTTTGCCAATTTGTCCCAATTCTACCCACATTACAAGTCGATGCTATCGTCAATGGCTGTTTTACATACAAATCTTTCCCGCTGCCAAAAAGAAATTGCCAATTTTGAAATTCAAGTGAATGGCCAAGCTGATAAATTCACTGATCTAAAAAGCACGGAAAATAATTGCCAGCTTAATTTGGCGGATTTGCATGATCAAAATTTGGCACTCAACAATGATTTATCGGAATGTGATGCCGCAAAATTGCTACTGTTGACAAATTTGACCCAATTCTACCCCCATTACAAAGCTATTTTGGCGTCGATGGATATTTTGCGTGTAAATCTTTCGCACTGTGCAAGAAAAATTGAGATTTTTGAGAAGCAAGCAAATAACCAGGCGGCCCAGCTAACGGATCTAAAAAGCGCGCACTCATTTGAAATTAATAATTGCATGTCTGAAAAAACCCTAATTAATCAGAATTTGATGAACTGCATTGACAATCTAACCGTTACTACTGATATTTTTATTAATTCGCTAAAAGAAAATCATTCCATTTATTCAAAATGGGCTAACAAAACGGCGTATTTTAGGGAAAATTTAGATCAAATACAACGGGCATTGGAAATTTGTCAAACTGATAACTACAAAGAGCAAATTTTATATCAAAATTTGAGTTTCTACGCCAATGTGCTGGTGCAACAGAATGCAAATTTACTTGATCGGGTTGAATGTCTACAAAACCAGAAAGCTTTTTATGTCAATTTTTCTAAAAGTTTAGAGATTGAAAATGCCAGGATGAATTTGTCCTTGGGGTTGTTTGAGTGCAATTTTACCCGCATGGTGTGTTTTTAATTTCTTACCCTTTGCCATCTTTATTTTGAACTAATACCGCAGATCACCACAAAAGAATTTTGGTTGGGGGCTATGAAAATTGAGATGCGTTGGGAAAACGTTCCAGGTAGATTTGATCTGACTGGGCACACTAATTTTCACACGAAAATTCAGGGTGTTTATAGTGTTCCATTAGGGTGTTTTTACCCACCTGTACTGACGTAAAACCTCAGCGCTCTCTAGCGCGCATTTCGTAAGGGTGTTTTTACCCAACTGTACTGAGGTAAACACCTCAGCGCTCTCTAGCGCGCAGTTCATAAGGTTGTTTCTACCCAACTGTACTGAGGTAAACACCTCAGCGGTCTCTAGCGAGTGTTCTGTAATTCCCCATTACTTTGAGGCAAATGCAAAAATCCACAAATACACAAAATGCATGTCTGCCGGGTGTGTCAATGTACATGCGCCCCACAGGATCAAAAACAATCCAGCTCCCTAAAAAATGGTTCTGGGTGGAAAACCGCTGGGGGCGCATGTACATTCTCACACCCGCTGGATACGTATTTTGTGTATTTGTGCATTTACGATTGCAGTGCGCTCTGGTGTTATGGGTGCTGAGGTATTTACCTCAGTACAGTTGGGTAAAACTGTCTTGCGTAAAAAATACTCTAGCGCCCTGAAACGCACGTTTGCTGTTGGGGTGCACATGTGCATTGCCACATTCGTCAGACACACATTTGTGTATTTGTGCGTTTATGATTGCAGTGCGCTGAGTCTTTACTCAGTACAGTTGGGTAAAACACCCTTACGGAACACCCTAGCGCCCTAGAAGTTCATGTGACAAGTACTGTGCCCAGGGTCATTCCATTTTCTTTGAAATTGCATTTATCCATTTAGACACCCGAGACACTTATAGACATGCTGTTCCGCATTGCTGGAGTCTTGTGGTTCATTGGCACTGTTTTCTTCAGCCCATTGGCAAGCATAGTTGATCAGAGCCTTCAAGCAACTGGCTTCAATGACTCCTTATTTCAAAGATCGGCGCACAACCTCTCGGAGTTAAATTTCAGCCAGTTGATTTCCAAATATTTGGTGGGTTTGATTTTTTCAATGTTGATTTGACTTTCGTTTTGTTTTGTATACTATTTTGGGGTAAAAAATTTGTCTGAAATTCATTTCAGTGAAAAAAATACTTGGGAAAAAATGTGTAGAGCTTATAAATCAATTTCACAAAATAAATTTTACTGGATTTTATACGGTCAAAATTCGTTGAATTTTGACACCAAAAAAAGCTCCTCCGACAAGGTACAGCAACTTGACAGAAGGAAGAGTGGAGTCACAAGCAAATGTCGGACCTGGAAAACCTGAGAATTCCGTATACAGTTTTTGGGGGTGGCCGAAAGTGCTTGAAATATGAAGTTAACGGGTTGTCGGTTTCGTTTGGGGTCTGGCAACTAATGTAAACTTTTTAAATTTGGGCTTTACTGAGCAGCATCTTGAAGTGTTTTCACTGTCAATTCTGGACACTTAACAAAGTTAATGAAGTTTCATAACACTTCACGTCTCATCACAACATTTCACGAGCCATCACAATACGTTATGCTGTTTCCACAGCGTTCCCAGATCTGGTGCCATACTTCTAAATATGCTTCACTAAATTATGTGTGGTTCTAAACCGCTTCACAATGCTTCACAATGCTTCACTCATTACTTATTTAATAAACTACCTTTTTATTCAGGCGAAATTTGTCTTCAAAGCGGTGATGAAAGTTGTGCGACTGTGCTGCTGCCGCAACCCAACCGAAAATTCAGTGGAAAATGGCAGCCGAATCAACGACACTCCAACTCGCAATATCATTTTTGAGGATACCGACTGGATTGATATGTCGCCAATTTATCCAACAACCAGCGGTGCCCAAACGCCCGCACATTCCACTCCGGCTAGAGTAGAAATATTTAATGAAATTCAGCTGTGAAAAATATAGTGCGCAATAAGTGTGTGCGGAAAGCGCTTTTATATGGGAACCGAAATTTTGATGACTCTTTTGTGCTTGATTTGTTTTATTTTGACTTAAAAGACTGCTTGAATTGAATCCCAGCGATATCTATTTAGTAGAAAAATACCCAAAATCTGTAAAATGTTTAGATCGACTTTCAAACGAAATCTTGAAAATATAAGTAGGGATTCTATTCGAGCAGGAGATTTTCAAATAGGGGGATAAAAGTGAAAATTATTGTAACAATCGCATGACCCTTTTTGATGATGGTGAAGTGATTCATATTGTTTTTCGGGTTTCTAGTAAATTCTAGAATGTTCTGATTTGATGACATCCGAGTATAAAAGAGGCCCATTCTACCAGTTTCTTCATTCTTCCCAAGTTTCTCTGTACATTTCAATCCAGAACATCACACACGCTCAAGAAATAGCACGCGCTGGCTCCTGAGCACATAGCTAATCACATAAGTTACTAAATCGCATTTTCATACTAAATGGATCAACAAAAGAAAAAACAAATGTTATCGCAAAAAATCGAGGATGAGTACAAGTCGGACACGGAGGTAGACGAGGCCGATGACGAAATGCAAGTTTCGCCAGGCCCAAAAAATCGTAAAACACACATGAAAAAGGACTCTCTTCCGCCAAAGCCTAAACGAATGAAAGCCGCTATATACGATGGTAAATTGCTTTGAGTCTCTTCGTTCAACTCTTGTGTTGGAAGACTGCACTCTTTACACGAAGTGTAATTTGTTTTTCATTTCATGGGACAATTTTTCATGCAACAATTTTTCATTCGTTTTACTGAAAACCCAATTTTGGAAACGCTAGTTTATAAACACTTGGCCAAATGCCAACAGATGCTTTGATACTGTACTGTTTAGTACTGTATTTCGATAAGAGTAAATAAGGAGCTACCGTATTTCCTCGAAATAGCTCCAACCCTTAAAATTTATAGTTCGGGAATATTGTTGTATTTTTCACGTTTTCTCTTAAATTTTTTTACTCTGAAAACAAAACCGCCGGGGGTAATTTGAGGAAATACGGTAGATAAACATACTTATTTCAACATATACGGTATGCTTTATCTCTTAAATTTTTTTACTCTGAAAACAAAACCGCCGGGGGTAATTTGAGGAAATACGGTAGATAAACATACTTATTTCAACATATACGGTATGCTTTAAACTTATAGGTGTTTTGCCCAAGTGTACTTACTAAACCAACCATTTCTCTTAGTGGCAGAAAAAGGATAGGAAAGCTGGGGGAAAAGGTATTTCATTAAAATGTTTTTAAAATTCTTTTACTGTCTCGGAACTCGAATTTTCTAGAAAAAATTAAAATTTGAATTAAATAAAACGTATTTTTGAACTCGAATTTGAATTTTTTCTAGAAAATTCAAGTTCCGACACATGAAAATAATTTTAAAAACATTTTCATGAAATACGTTTCCCCCAGCTTTCCCATCCTTCATGTTTGCACACTGATAAAATTGTTTTGCGGTTCGAAAGGTAGCTTGCTGAAAACTGCTTGTGCAGTACTTGTGTACACACAAATGCTAATTTTGTGTGCAGTTTACGAACACTTTTAGTTGGTGTTTTCTCGTTGTGAATTCTGTCTATTGATTGGATAAATTTATTTTCTAGACATATTCCATCTGGGATTAAAGAAATGCGAAAAAATAATGGGGTAAAAATGCAACCAAATGGGGTAAATATTTTTTATCCCCACATAAGTAGTGGGACTGGATTCTGCAGCTATTCCCGCCAAATTTTGCCATGTAGACGAGCTAATGCGCATAAATTGATTCCACACATGTATGTATTTCATTATCAATTGTTATTGACTACATGCAGTAACTAAGTAAGTATAGATTGACGCTTCCGCGGATTTGTCTTTTTCCCTGAATCTATTTTACCTGGCGCTTCTATTGGAGACAACTCTCATACGCATAATTTTTTACTGAATACATTTCTTAGGGCATAACTTTAAACCCTTAGTCATTACATATTCTTAACTAGGGATTATCTGAACCCAGAACTGGGATATTAAAACTTTCTGGCGAAATACGTAACCCTCCCTCGAATTATCCCCCCTTGTAATATCGCAGTAACCCTGCTGTAGTGGGATGCACACATTCTTAAGTAACTGCGCGTTATTTTATTTTGGTGATTATCAGGACACCTGCTCGAGAGTCAAGCACACAGGGGGGATAACAATCCGTGAAAATGTTCACTGGCCAGTGCTCACTATAAACTTTTCAACAACATCATGATGCATGCATGATGTTGGATGCGTTGTTGAGCCACATGTATGAGTTGGATGTGTTGTTGAGCTACATGCATGCATGATGTTGGATGTGTTGTTGGGGCTGCAAGCATGATGTTGGATGCGTTATTGGGCTGCATGCACTATAATTGTATATAATGTGTATAATATACTACAAAATTTCCATTTTTTGTCCAGAAGCTGAAGCCTTGCCAACTGGAGAACCCACAATCAAACAAACCCCTGAACTGAAAACAGAATTGGATTGTGAATCTGAGTATCAAAAACAATTTGAAGAAAAACAATTGAAACAAAAAGAAGCCATAACAACAAATTTGATTGCTTCCAAATTGTATTGGTTGTCCAAAAAATCAGAATCTGAAGCATTTCGGATTATTTTCAAAGATTTTCTACCATATTTGCAAGCAAGTTTAATTTACATTCTGTAAAAAATTAAATGTGTTTAATTTGTGGCTTTAAAGAGTTGTTCAAACTCAGATCGGGAGCTTTGAATATGATCGAATCACCACAACTTTTCGCCCTTCGCGTTCAAGCCCATGGGCAAATGCAAACACACAATTTAAATCTGTAGCAGAGGTAAATACTTTTTAGCTGCTTAGGAGTGTTTTGTATATTTACTTCACTTCAGAAAATTCCAGATACCGTTGGGGGATAGCCGCATCTTTGAACTCTTCAAAGGGAAATTTGAAACATGCTTTGTTGAAGCACTTCGTGAAGCGGAAATGAAGAAAAAAGATTATGAAGAAAAATTAATTTTACAGCAACAAAAATACCAACAATCCCGTTTTGGCGGTGGCAAATATAATTTTGCATCATATACTTGATTGTTGAATTTTTGATTTACTTTTAGGGATGGGTGTACATAAATCTTTATCCATTTTTGTGATTTCATTTTTTCTGATTCACTTTATGTGTATATATTGTACATATATTCAATAAATACATAAAATTGATTTTTTTGATATTGAACTTGGGTGCTAAAAGGGTTGAAGATCACCCTTACTTACTGAGAATTCTGCTTGTTCATTATTTATATATTTTATTCTGTATTTCAGAACAGGTAAAAATTGAAAGGCTTCAGTATGGTTGTCTATCTATGTGAAGTATGTGGTGAAAAATTTCATGTTTTAAATATGATTTATCGTCACATGGAGCGATCGCATGAGACAAAGAAAGCCAATATCAACTGTGATAAGACTGACCCTAACATTTTTAAATATAAACCGGTATGTTTTAACTAAGAAACCGGATTTTTAAAGACAAATAACTAATTTACAGTCTCTGTTTCCTGCAAGTGGAAGTGTGACATACTTGAATTTTTCACACCGCTTGTATCCACAGAAACCAAATGACTCTAAAGAAATGAAAAGTGCAAAAAATGATACCAATTTTATGCTTGAAGAATTACTCGAACGCACAAATACACTTGAAAAAATGGCAAGTTTTATTGGTTTTCTGCCAAGTGTTGATTATATGTCATAATCTACCGCTCTCACACCCGCTCTTACACAGGCTGAGGAAATTATTCGACAGTTAAGTCTTTTAGATGAAAAAATATTCCGAGGGCTCAGTTCCACTGACTCAATAGCAACCAATGTTTGTTATTTGTTACTTTACCTCTTTCCATGCATAGTGAACTCTTTCCATGCATAGTATATTTCTCAGGTACCGCCTGAAGGAAACAACGACAATGTTTCTAATAGACCTTTAACATCGCCAAAAAAAGGGAAAAAACGTCAACATCATAGTGATAATGAAGATTCAAATGAAAGCGATATTGAAAGTCAGTTCCTTTTAAGAAAGGATTTAAGAGAAAAAGTAGGATATGGACTACCACCCCCATCAGTTGCTACTAGAGTTGTTAAACGAAAAATAGACCCTAACCTATATAAAGGTCCTGATATGTATCTAAAGCAATTATATGAAACTGAATATAAACCCCAATTACTGGTATATAGAAATGGCACTAGACTTGAATATAGATTTCCAATATTTATGCGCAGCAACCTAAGAGGACTCCTTAACAGTGAAATGCAACAATTTCTACGTGAATATCCAAAAATTTATAGAATGAAAATACAACTGAGTTTCATATTGATTGAAATTGATCAGCCTGATAATCACAGATATTTTCGCCCTAGTTTTAATACTCAAGTATTTGATGGTGTGATTGATCAGTCTTTTTATAGTAAATTTAATCATGAAATTGGTCCTTTAATTAATGGAGAAGTGGAACCATATTGTAATTATATTAATGAAATGTTTAGCTCTGGTATGTCATATAAGAGTGTACCTTTTAGTTTAAGTTATATTGGTCTTATTTTATAGCTATAATACATTATTTTCAGCTGCAACCGTTTTTGGTGGTGTGAAATCGTTTTTGCGAACATTCCATCGAATGAAATTTGACAAAGATATTCAGTTGGAAATTTCAACACTGCTAGCAATTCACCATGCACATCAAAAGAAAATAAACAAAAAGGCTCTAATAAATATTTATTTCTCTTCTGGAAATATGCCCTTTTCTAAAAAATATCTAAAATGGTGTGCAAAAAAATTTCAGTGCACATTAAAAGTATTTGATGGAGGATTTGATGAAAAAATATACTTCGAATCGAATCCACTTATTAATGTGGAATGTGTTATTTTTCTATTATTGTTGAGGAATAGGAAGGAGTGTAAACTTATCCAAAACTTTCAGCTTTTTCGGTCAATTTTTCAGTGTAGCAAATGTAATCAAATTTTGACAACGCAAAATGCATATTACAAACACAACCATTTTACATGCCCTCTTTCAAAGCATCATCAACAGCAATTAAAAAAAAATCAAATTGTAGTTGAAATGTTTGAAAATGGTGCTAAAAGGGTCGTGACACAAGAATTTAAAGAAGGAAGATGGAGAATGAAACCATCTTTAATTGATCGTATTATTGAATTCTTAGATTGTCCATTACCCCAAGTAAAGGATGAAAATGTTGATATCACATCAATACCTCCACTATTAAAAGCTATTCTTAATATGGAATATTTTTGTACTTTTGATATAGAATCAACGTCCCCGAGTACAAATTTACCTATTGATACTGAAAAAATGCGATTTCTTGGAAGACATATACCCCTTATAATCACTGTAGCACGTGCCGATAGTTTAGAAGTTACCGGGTTTTTTATACGAAGCCATGATGAAGTACAAACTGTTCTCAAAGATTTTGTATTGTACTTGCTAGAAGTATGGGAAAGTTTTTCAATTTCAAAAACAAGAGCACTTTTACCAATTATTGGTAGAATTGAAGAACGTTTGAGGACAACTCGAAATGGGTTTGACCACCAAAAAACCTTGTTACTAAAAAAAATGTTAGAGCAACACATTAATGTAATGCCAGTTTTTGGTTATAATAGTGGTCGCTATGATTTAAAAATTTTATGTAACGCTGGTCTCATTGAAACTCTGTATGAATGCGATCTCAATGATAATGGACAGCATGTTATGCCAACAACAATAAAAAAAATGGAACGGTATTTAATTTTGAGAAGCGCCCACATACTTTTTACAGACTGTTTAAATTTCGAAGGGGCTGCAGTGAAACTTTCTGATCTTTTGGAGCAAACATTTCCTGGCGATAAAAGTCTTAGAAAACTTCATTTACCATATAAATGTCTTGAACAGGGGTATTCGTGCTTCGATTTGCCATTACCGCTTTATACAGATTTTGAAGATAATATGTGTTATACCAATGTCTTAAATATACCGCATATGGAATATGAACATTGTCTCAATCATTACGGCATGACTGTGGATGAGACATTGAAACACTTGAAAATCAAAAACCCTCCAAAAACGGGACCAGAAAAATATGCAGAAATAAAACTCTACTGGGAAAAACGCAACTTCAAAAACTTTGGTAACTTATATTTTCTAACTTTGGTAACTTATATTTTCTTGCTAGAGACACACCTCACAATTTTATATTTTTTGCACTCAGGTGAAATACTTTGGGACTATTGTGTGGCTGATGTCCGACCCCTAATAAAATTTTTACAAAAAAGAATACTGTCATATTACATTATTGGGACCCAATATATACACAGCTTTATTAGCATTAGTACTAAAGGTAAACATGAATTTTTCTCTAAACCTCTGAGCCAGAAAAATTGTTTATAATAGAAAATATTTTACTAAGGCCATTTTATCAACAGTTAAGCTCCGTTTAATTGAGTTATACCTGGTTCTTTTGCATTTTATTTAAGTTATAAACAAGTCCTAGTACAACCAAGTCAACTATTCTATATTCCTGGTGAAAAACTGTACTCACAAATACGCGATGCAATTTGTGGCGGAATGGTTTTGGTTGTCACCAAACACGTGGAATTAGGTATTACCAAAATCAGAGAATACAAATATGGAAAAAATGCGAAAGTAGCTAAATCCATTGCTGCATTTGACGCAAACAGTCAATATCCTAGCATGATGGTTTGTTATTCACTCTTTCTAAATACGAATAACCAGTGGAAAAATATAAACTTTTTAGATTCAAGAAATGATGGTCGGGCCACCGGTTTACCGCTGTGCTGAAGTATGTCAGCTTTGAATACTTTTTTGAACACAAAAACAACCCGTAATCTGCTCAGGATAACTTCAAAGCTGATTTTATAAAGAGACAAAAAATTCAGCCATTGCGTTATGTCGAATATGTACGGGTATCTGAAAGTGCTATTAAAATGAACACTTTAGCTAACAAAGGCGAAATAAGCATATTTTTAGATGGGATTGATCAAATTTATTTTTTGGATGGGTATGGCATCAAATGGGAGAATGGCATTCAAGTACCCATAGTAGTGGAATATATGGAGGTGTGGCCTTTAATGTTCAAGTTAATTACAAACTTGTAGTTAAAACATTGTGTTGTCTATCGCAGTGCATGGGCTCTCATGGCATTTGTTACACAAAGTACTGTTTACACAAAAAGCATTGGGAAGAAACAGAGAAAAAGTTTGTCAACGGCTTAACAATGAAACAAAATAGAGAAAATACAATGATTAGAATTGAAAACTTGACTAAAATTTATGGACATAATTTTAAATGGATTTGGGGGTGCGAATGGCTCTATATGGAAAGACATGATGAATTAGCTAAAAGTATTGTGAAATACTATACAATTGGACCTGCATTCATCCCAGAAAAAACCTATTCTAATAAAGAAATTTTAAATGCAATTCTTGATGGTGAAATTCATGGCTTCGTCATCACCTCTGCTGTTGTGCGTGAAAGATCCCGTGAACGTTTCAAGGACTATCCTCCTATTGTAAAAAAAGCGGAAATAAGTTTTGAGATGTTAAGTCCCAGAATGCAGGATTATGTACAAAAATATCAATTAATGGAGGGTAATAAAAAACGAACCATAAATGTGGCTGGGTTTTTTATTGAATCCCGTCTATTTACCACTGATGAGATGCGAGAACTTGCCACCAAGTATGACACAAAGTTTTATAATATTACTGAAATATATCAATTCAACATGGCACCTGTTCTTAGACCAATTATGGAGCATTTATACAACAAACGAAAAGAAGCAAAGGTAATTTCAGCGAGCTTTTAACTATCTACAATGGTAAAATACAAATGCACAAAATACAAATGCACAAAATGCAGCTTTTTCTGTTTGCAGGAAACTGGTCAACCCAGCCTTAGCCTCACATGCAAGACTCTTATGAACAGCATCTTTGGCAAAAGTTTACAAAAGAAATCATCCTACAAAAATGTTCAATTCATTGATATAACCTCTGGGGGCGGAATGAAGCGACTAGGTCGAGTTCTATGCAGTCCTCACTTTGCAGATGAAAAACAAATTAGTGCAAGCATTTGTGAAATTACGATGCGTAAGATGAAAGTTACTTTTGACTTGCCAATTTCTTTAGCATATTTTATTTTACTTCACTCTAAAAGACAGACACAAAATTTCGCACATGATTTCATTGGTAAATACATTCATGAAAGTGATTTTCAAGTTCTTATGTCAGATACAGATTCAATTTTTGTATGTTTCAGCGAATCTAGTATGGATAAATGTGTGCCTGGAAAACATAAAAAAGCCTACACATTAGACAAAGAAAAATTGTTTCATCCAGACCTAGCAGGCTGGAAAATTGAAATTGAAGTGGCCGATTTCGGGGCATACTGCGCACCAACAGAAAAAATTTATGGGGTATACAAAAAGACTAAAAGTGGTAAATACTATCGGTGTAAATTTGCCTCAAAAGGAGTCTCAATGACCAATGTAGAAAATAGAGCCCTTTTTGAATATGACATGCTAAAATCTGTTGTTTTTGGTGAAATGGAACCGCCATTTGCTAGATCAACCAGTTTTAGAACCATTAATTCAGGCATTATAACTACAGAAATAACAAAAAAAGCAATGACAGCAATTTCATTTAAACGTTTTTTATTGGACGATGGGTTTAATACTTTGCCTTTTCCAAATTTATGAGTGTTTTTGTAATTAACTGTTAGTTTTCTCTGGTTTTAAATGCATTTTTTTGTAAAAAGTTCTTACTTTTATATTTGGTATATTTTTTGAATCGTTTATGTTGAATTCATTTATGCTTAATAAATGTAAAAAAGCACTCAACCCTTTTACTTGATTAATATGTAGTCCCTTCTGTTTATCTATCTTTCTTTTTAATTTGAAAATTAAAGACAGAATTTCATTTAAATTTCCTTCTTTGCCAAAAATTGAAAAATTACCATTACCTATTAAAGAAAACCCCTTACCCAGAGATGACTTTAAAATACCAAAAATCTCAGTTGCTGATTTTTCGCTTGAGGGATTAGACATGAAAGGCACAAAAAAATCTTGCAAATTATCAGTATCTTGTCCCTTTTTTGGTGATGGTGGCGAAGTTGTATCTTCGCCATTAGTGTTTTCAGTAATATCCAATTTCCCATCAATGTTCTCAGCCTTGGGACTTTGAAACTTGTTCAATTGAATACCTGCAAAGGTTAAAAATTAGCACTTAAAAGGTAAAAAAGTTTTTTACAAACCGCTATTTTGTTCAATTCCCGCATTGTCATCAATCCCCGCATTGTCATTTGGTTGCTGCCCGCGACGAACTTTTTCCTCAAAAATTTTCAAACGTTCCATTAACTTGTGATATTCTGTTGCATCGACCAAAACCATTCCTTTTACCTCATATTTCATTTTATCAGGCATTGCTAATATATAATAGACAGTAGAGAATATAATCTATATGGTAATTTTAAAATTATACATAATGTGGCTCAACACAGAAAAACATTGGGGGTTTTAAAAGTGCTTTTGAAGTTATACCCGCTCTTATTTTATACCTTAAACTAATGGGAGAATTTATTGAACAAACAATGTAAGAGTAGTGAAAACGCGAAAATGCTAATTGGGCAATGTTATGTAATATCCCCCCTAAACCACTAAAATAGCGCTTTTGTATTTCTGTAAGTATACTTGTACCTAGCGCTGTACTTGTTAGAAATAAAAAATTACAGTTATCGATCAATGGTGTTAATGAATTCTTAACACTACCATTTCCACTCGAACTTTGTAATGTTAAAATACAAGAAAGTGCATCATGATGACTAACTCTTTCAAAAATATCACGAATTGAAGTATAAACATCATTAGAACTCCTTAGTAGGGAAGCCATATCCTCAATTACGCAAAGAATATCATCTGAATCACTCCGTGTTATAGCCCATGAGTAATCACTCAATTTCCAATTTACATCATAACCCACTTGAGTTTCTAAATGTGGAATTTTTTTCTCCAATTCTTCTCTATAATGTTCCACTGTATGAGAATCTTGCGCAAACAAAATTACTCCAAGCATCCTTCTGTTTGGTCGAATGACAGACCATTCATGAATAAACTCTAGAATTGTTGTTGATTTGCCGCTACTGCTCGCACCCAAAAAAATAGCAGTAAAATACTTCTTCCCGTTATTGTAGAGAGACATTGCTTTTTCATATTCTGATAGTTCATTCTCTTTTGCATTTTGGGCCTCAAAATATGATTTCATTTTATTAAGAGTAACATCCATTATGTGATATTTTTATTCTTAAACCAACTTTTCACCATATGATCATTTGAACTTAATGATTTTGAAAATAAGGCTTTTATATACCCCCAGTTTTGTCTGTCTACATAATGAAATACAAAAAATAAACAATACTGACCACATAAAATACTGTCATTAGGTTGAACAGGAAAATGCAAACAAAGTACACTACTGGAATACATATTAAAAAACTCTTTCAAAAAAGGTTTATCTGCAAAATTTTTTGCATAGCTGTCAAAATAAATCACAGTATTTTCTGGTGCTGAATAATCAATAACACCTGCTGTGAAATGATAGTTATCAAGAAGGAAAAAAATATTTGGCTCGTTTAAATTAAGTGTAATTCTTTTCTTAATGTCATATTGTGTATAAATACCGCGATAAAATTTACTAATTTTTGAATTTATCATTATTCTGTGAAGAACCCTTGCCTCCATCTTCAAGCACCTTGCCCCAACAGGCTTGATTGATGCACGTTCCTAAAAAATAAAAAATGATTTTTTACATTTTTTTGGTAAAACTTGAAACAAGCTGAGCTAAGGTATTCACCTATGAATATCGACTGTTAATATTTCTTGCTGAATACAAATACAGTACATATGATATGTTTTGTCGAGTGGCTCATTCAATTCAATTTTAACTCTTGTATTGCCTGAAAAAATGTTAAAATGAATTTTTAGCATAAAAATAGAAAAACAAAATAGACTAAAAAATAGCCTAAAAATAATTACCTGTGTCTGTGGGGACATTAGCACTGGCATTATTGATTCCATGGGATTGAAATATAAATGGCAGAACTGTAGCATTTCTTGAAAAATCTTTAAGTGTAACAATTGACGAAACATTATTATTAAATGTCCCTTGAAGCTCCATCATTTTCACATACATATATTGCAATGTCATTGGATCCGATGCTAATTTTGGCATCACTGTTATAAATGGGTTTGTAGGTGTCCGGTCTGTTGCTTCAAAGCATGCCTGGCTAGATACAATATTCAAATTACTGTATTTACATGGGTTCTTGTTATACTCTCCGCGGTCACGATCAGATTCCACAAAAAAAATAGCTATAGCATCTGGACGAATTCCACTGACTACTTGGGTATCAATTTGGGACATTCCAGATGGTAGAGAAGTGGGACCAAGTATTTTCAACCCTGAAAAAATGAAAAAACTTTTTAAAAATGTTTTTATTTTTAAATTGATAACAAAAATACCTTTATAAGAATAATTAACCACATTAGTGGTGCTGAATTTCAAAAAAAGGGCTTGGGCCAATTCTGGCTGCAAACTGTAGCGTTCAACCAATAGATCACTCTCCAAAATCTTGATTTTTGGAGTAATAGTTGTTTCACTTGTATTTATCATTCGACGCTCTGATGCCCATCGAACTTCCACTGAAACTTTTAGCCCAGGAACTAACAGTTTCCTGCATAAAATTGAGGATCTTTAGTTTACACCTTCTAGATTAACAACTTTAGACTTACCGCTGAAAAGTCATAGGCCATAACAATCGAGAAACGCATTCCACAGGAATAGTTTCTGTAGCACCAAATAATATTGATCGACGATATCCGAACCCAGGGTTCACATCATCTATAAATACAATCATCTAGGGTTCACATAAAACATTTATGGTAACTAGCTAACCATTTAAATCATATTCGTTCCCATCGTGATAGTATAGCCCTGTCTGTTTCTTAAAATTCTCTAGATTTTCCTTAGAATGGCCAAAAGTTGTTGCGAAATACCCAAGCTGAGAATATGAGCCATTATATCCACAGACAATCCTGTCTGAAACTTTTACAATCAAATCCGCAATCATTGATTCAGGAAAAGCATTTGCAATTGCAATTTTTTTCCCTGCAAAAAAACTATTTTTAAATCTCTATATGCTCAGGATAAAAGTAAGTTATTTACCTTTCGGTATCGCGACACCGTTCTCATCAACCACTTGAAATCGAACATAGAGTAATATGTTAGCACTGGTGAATAACGTATGGCTCTGTAAAACATAAGAAAAAATAAAAAGCCCATGTCCAAAAGAATTTCAGAAGACCTTTCAAAATTTATTGACTCACGACAGGAATATCAAAAGTAACAAATGTAGGTGTCACAACACTCGGCTTGATAGAATAATCGATTTTTTCACTTAATTCATAAATTGTGGGAATCTCAGCAAATAGGTCACATCGGCTATCAAGTAGATTGGCACTTTGTTTAGGTATAATGCGAGTATCCATTTTTATTTCTTAAGTTTACGCTTTTTTGCGCTATTAATATCACTTTTATCTCCTTCTGAAATTTCACTTGTAGAAAGACTTTCATCAACTGTCTTTGATAAATTGGGTTCTTCAGGTTTATATACTGCCTCACTGATCGTTTTTGGTTTTCTAGCTCTGCTCTTAGGTCTTTGACTTAAGTATGATTCACCTCTAAATGTGATCATATCTCTAGAATCTGTTGGGCCTGGTTTCACTTGCCCGCTAATCAAGCCTCTTAGTGTGTGAGCCCCAGATACATTCTGACCATATATTGTATCAGCCGCATAATTCCTTCAAATAGAAAATTCAATTTTCAAAGAAATAATCTCACATAAAAATTGAAAAAATACCTGGCTTGAATCTTAGAAACCTCCATTTTTGAATGTTGGTACCATGGCGCAACATGTAAACCAAAACGATCAGCTGGTGATGCCATCTGAGTGTTTACATCTTCAAATATTTTTTATTTCAACTTATATCAAAAAACTTACCAATCCAATTAAACCGGGTTGAGAAGGTTCAAGAAAAGCTCCACTTAAAACGTAATCTTGATCAGCCATCTTTATTTTTCTACAAATTCCAAAAACAAATATCCAATAGGTTTTTTCTGATAAATAGAATATCGGCTATCTAAAGCAATCGGCTTATTTAACTCTGAAAAAAATTGAAAAGCAACTGTATATAATGGAAATGATTTAGTATCCAAGTACCTGACGCTTTCAGGTAAAATAAAATCACGGGATGGGAACCCAATTACCTTATCAGCAGTCAGTAAATTAACATCAGCAGGCTTATTAGATGAATCAATTTTCGATATAGTTCCATGTGAAATTTGAACTTTTCCAGGGGTTATAATTCTAGGGACAAGTGCCAATAAACGTTCAAATGTATTATGTACTCGAACGTTTTCACAAATATCTGAATGTATCTTCAACCAATGATACCCATAATCAATATCAGGGTTTGCTACTGAATAAACTTCATTATGTCCCACCTTAAACCCTTCCCAATCAAATATAATAGGTTTAATAAACCCTAATTTCTGACTCAAAACTGGGCTGAAGCTAATCCCTATAGAATAATCTCTTTTCGGTGGACGCCTTTCCAAGTTTGGCGCTCTCATGTAAAAATGCACACCATCTTTATCCCATGTAATATTGCAAAAACAAGAAACTTTTGAACTTTCCTCACCTAATTGCCAATAAAACCGAGTAAAATCGACACTATGAAAAATGCTGTTTATATGGGTTCTAAAATCATCCATAGAATAAACACCAGTATCAGTAAAATTAAACCTTTTTATATCCTCATAAACACCATCCTTAAACAATGTTACCAACATGTAAGCATCAGATTTATGTAACAAAGAAAAAAAGGGAGAGAAATAAAAATGTTTTAAACCTACTTTCCACTCTTTTCCTGTATTAAGGGAAAACGGTGGACTTAAATTAAACTTACATACAGATGAGTCACTTTCCCATAAACATTGAGAAAGATCAACAATAAGTTCATGAACTTCTGTCATCATTTACAATATCAGTAGCAAGAATTAACCTGTTTTCTTGAAATGTTCCAACTATTTTAAGTCCAGAGAGAACACTTTTTAATTCGTAACTATGCAATGGTTCTGTATCTAACACTTTTTCAATCACACATGGGTCTTCAATATAACGTGAATCACCAATCTTCCTAAACTTGTCCGCAGCAAGATTCTCTCTGATATATACTGTATCTCCAACTTTAAATTTTGCTGGATAAAACACTTTTCGAAGGTTCTGAGTATCCCTCAATTGTTTAGCTGTCGCAAAATATTCTTGCACTGCTAAAAAATTTGTCCGGTCAACCTGTAAAAATGATTTAACACTTTTGATTCAATAAATAATGGAAAGTACACAATAAACTGGTTACCTGAGCAGGACTCAAAAAACCTAAAGCAGGTCTTTTTTCTCTATTATATGAGTTCACCACACTATATATTGCTTCCAGAAGACTGTACTGGTAATGGGTATGGAGTAACATTGACACTCGCAGTCTTATTATACGAATCATTTTTTCTGCCTGAAAGTGATTTTATTTACTTTCATTTAGCATTGACAAACGCTTTCATAAAAAAGATGACTCACTTGAACTGTTTTATGCTTTGAATAAACACTGGTAAATTGATGATTCAACCCCATCTTTTCAACACCAATATGGAAAGCACCTAAAAATTCTCGCCCATTATCTGTCAACACTGTGTGTATAGGTGTTTTTATTCTTACAAAACACAATTTGAACACCTTCAAAACATTCACTGCGCTTAATATTCTCAATGGAAAAACAGCTGTGAACCCAGTTAAACATTCCACTAGAATTAACATGTATTTTTCTGTAGACCCTTTCATAAATTTTGTGAGATACATAATGTCACATGCAATTGTCCCCACACTAGGAATTATATGTCTTGAAGCTATTCCTTCTTTAATTGGGTTCTCGCTTATAGGCTTATTAATCAAATATCCCTTCTGCTTATTTATCCAAGCCTGAACTTTTGGTAAAGAAATATCATAGCCCTCCTCATTAATTTTTCTCCATAATTTCTTAGCACTTCCAAAAGCACCGGGTTCGCCAACATTTTTCCATACGCGATCTAAGACTTCCTCAGGGATGTTCATTTTACACGGAAAACTTTCTTACAAACAGAAATAAATTAAAAAACAGAAAATAATAAATGCGCAAATGTTTATAGACTAAAAAATTTGCTGACCAATTAAACTGTAAAGTGTCATGTCATGCATTTATGATTCATCAGGATCTTAGTCACACTAGAAACATTGTAGTGTGTGCAGCTTGAACCACGGGCAGGTGTCCTGATATCTCAAGCCATATTGTTTATGGGAGCTGGATTGTTTTTCTGGCTTTTTTTGGTAGATTTTTCACAGTTTTATGATGGTTAACGCATGTGCATTAGCACTGCACATGCGTTAACCATCATAAAACTGTGAAAAATCTACCAAAAAAAGCCAGAAAAACAATCCAGCTCCCACTACTGTTGCACTTTGCCATATCGGCATGTGAGGTCAAAAAATTTATGGAAAATTATGAAAAATATAAGGGAGAAGCCCCAGATGATGTTACCAGGCTTAACTCAAAATTTTCATATTTCTTTTCTCAGAGTCACCCATTTTCCAATGCCAGGATAAACAGCAATCAATCAACAGCTGTTACTTCCAAAGATGAGCGCGCATCCATCCACGGTGCAGCAGGGAGTGAGTGGAGCTGGCAGCGATCTGCACCACAATGCCGCTCAGGGTGACGCACCACCCAGCCGCCTTTCACGTCGCCCAGCCCAGCTGCGTGCAGTTCAAACCGATGATATCACCTGCGTGTTGGTTTTTACTTTGTAGGGGGTTACCCTTCATCCCATTTATCAGCCAAATTCATCACGTACATTTAATTAGACAATTCGAGTTCAGATTTACTTCAATTCACGTGATTTTTTGAAAATTTTGAAAATTTTTGCAATGGATGCTTTGATACTAAAAATGCCACAAAACCAATGAAAACAACCGCCATGTCAATTTGTGTGTGGAATTGCGCACTTGCGCGCAAAATTTTGCAAAATATTTAGTGCTTAGTAATAAAAATTTCGGCCAAAAACATTTTGGACGTAATGTTTAAAAAACACATTTAAATTTAAACCCACAGTGTGTTTTTTAGACTATTCATGAAAAATTAGAGAAAACAAGAATTTTGTCCAAAATCCTGATCCCAAAACCGTAACCCACATAGGCGCACCAATCACTAAAATGATTTTACACGCTGAACTACAACGTTGAAATAAAATTCTGAAGAATACAATGTTTTTGAAGGGTCAAAATTTCGGCTTGAATGCAAATTGTGTGAAATTTTACACATTCCAAATGTTTTACGCTTCAAAAACGTTATGTTGGTTAGATTTTGTTTTCAGCATTTGTAGTTCAGCATGCAAAAAAGTTCGAACGCTGAATGCAAAATTTCTGTGTGGTGCACCATAGAATCTTGCCCCCACGCATGTTGGGGTTGGTGCACGCACAAAGAATGCATATCACCCCAACTCATTAAATGCATGAAACCTTTTCCAATTATATTCAGGAACTGTGGATCAACGTCATCTCCCCCAGTTGATGCAATCTGAATACAATAGAGTTTTGGCAGTAAGCCAACAATTGTTTTAAATTTCCCAGTCAATCGTAATAATCAAATGACCTGCGCAGTACAGAAAAATTATAAGAAATGACAGCGGTCAGCAGTGTAAATATTTTTATCGCGACTTTCTACTACGATAAAAAAACAACCCTGACTGTTTCTGTTACATGAATGGTGCACCACACACTGAAACTTGAGTTTATGCGTTAGAATGTTTTTATGTATATGAAGTGGATGAAACTGATATCTACCGTATTTCCTCGAAATACCCCCCATCTTGAAATACCGCCCCTCCAATGGGCACTATGAACTTATAAACCCCCCCCCCCCCCAAGTTCTGCGTAAAGAGAACGTAGATGACAAATGCTGCAGAAACGCAGATCACACGTGAAAAACAATGACTGTGTTATGATAGAACATGGTTTATACTGTCTACGTACTTAAATCAGTCTATAGAGTCTTATAAATGACAGCTATTTTGCATCCTTTGACGTCTGTGTACATTTCAAACAACGATTTAGTACTGGGATATCAAAAAAATTCTGTCATAATAATAACCCCCCCCCCTCAAAATACCCCCTCCCTCGTTTAATCCCCCTCAAAATTTCCACTCTGAAAAAATAAACCCCCTGGGGTAGACGGTATAAACCATGTTCTATCACAACACAGTCATTGTTTTTCATGTGTGATCTGCGTTTCCTGCAGCATTTGTTATCTATGTTCTCTTTACACAGAATTGGGGGGGGGTATTTCGAGGGGGGTTTGTAAGTTCATAGTGCCCATTTCGAAAGGGGTATTTCAAGGTGGGGGGTATTTCGAGAGGGGTATTTCGAGGAAATACAGTAGATATCAGTTTCATCCACTTTCATATACATAAAAAACATTCTAACGCATTACTCAAGGTTTCAGTGTGTGGTGCACCATTTGTGTAACAGAAACGTTCAGGGTTGTTTTTTATCGTAGTAGAAAGTCGCGATAAAAATATTCTACACTGCTGACTGCTGTCATTTCTTATAATTTTTCTGTACTGTGCAGGTCATTTCACTATTACGATTGTCTGGGAAATTTTAAACAATTGTTGGCTTACTGCCAAAACTCTATTGTATTCAGATTGCATCAACTGGGGGAGATAATGTTGATCCACACTTCCT
>CAXIWS010000484.1:0-10706 GCA_964036195.1 Sphaerolaimus hirsutus
CGTAGTGCAGAACACACGTTAAAACAATCTCGGAATCACGTTAGAACAAGTCTACATTACCTTATAAATGGCGGTTTTTGTTGTATTTTTCGACGTCTGCGTACGTTTCAGACGACAATTTCGTACTGGGATTTAAAAAAATTTCTTGTGAAATAATACCCCCCCTCGAAATACCCCCCCTCGTTTACCCCCCCCTCGAAATACCCCCCCCCTCGTTTACCCCCCCCCCCTCTCGGGACCACTATGAAACAATCACCCCCCGGGGGTATTTTGAGGAAATACGGTAGATTGCTACACAAACAAGTCAATGTGTCGCTGCTAGTGATGGAAAAAGCGCCAGGACTTTGGCGCCAAGCGCCAAAAGCGCCATGGCGCTTTTCCGGACCTCGGCGCCAAGCGCCAATGGCGCCAGGGCGTTTTAGCGCCAAGCGCCAAAAGCGCCATGGCGCTTTTCTTGACCACGGCGCCAGGCGCCAATGGCGCCAGGATGCAATGGCGCCAAGCGCCAATAGCGCCAGCGCCAAAGTTATTTCGCTCTCTTGAGATGCAGTAGCAGTTAGCGGTGTGGCATATCCATTATTATCACTTTGTGATTGAGCGTGTACAATTTCAGACACAGACATTGATGGTTCTTTTAATTGGTTTTGTATTTTTATTATACTGGGCGGACATGATACTCTGCCCTCGCACTGATTTATGTCTCACGTTGGAAGCGTGCCAATGATGATAAATCATGCGATTTTTGAGTAAAATATGAAAAAATCATTGTTGTGAATAAGTTAACGAATAGCATTATAACAGAGATGACTTTTTTCAACTTTCTGTGAAAATCGCATGCGTAAAAGATCGTTGGTACGCTTTCAGGGGGAACCACGCTTGCAGGGTGTAAAGTAACTGGAGTATACTGTAAAACTTTCCGTTTTTTCATGCTTAATAGTGTTTAATAATACGATGTCATATGTTATGGTCTCCAATCCATCCATCCCATCCCCAAATCACCCAGCAATTTAGCAAATTTCGCACCAATTTTAGCTCAAAGTAACAATTTTCATGACTTTTTCCCTATTTGTCCTTGTCCAAAATCACTAGTTAGTGCCTTATTGTTTATTTTTAGCTATTTTGCCTATATAAATATGTACCTGTGTACTTATTTTGAGCTTTGTTCCCTTATTTTTACAAATTTTTCAAAAGATTTCATACTTCTGCACCTTAAAAAAGCTGAAATATCAAAACTCCCATGAACCCCATGGATAAAATTCATTTCAGCAATCACTAAAGGAGAAATTTGCAATCTATCCAATCGCCGGGAGGTCCTTAATCCAGAATACCCCTGTTGTGTACTATACAATATCAAACCAATGTGTATCCACATGCTACAGCGGTGTGAAACATCAAAATTACCCTTCTCTTGAAGCCTTTTTAACCACAATTCCATGTCGAAATTAACTTGGAATCAGCAATGTTTGACTAAAGGAAATTTATGTAATCAGTCAACATAAAATGAATCTTTGGAAGAAATCACAACTCACAAGTCTATAGCTCCAATATTTGCAGCCATTCTATTGCAGATTTACAAAGCACTCCAACTTGGCTGATACCTATTTAAATGTTGTATGTTGCATGTTTAAAATGTGAATTCTGCCTGCACGTTTTTTACTCTGGTGTTGGCGCTTTTTTGGCGCTTTCTAAAACACCAGCGCCAAGCGCCAATGGCGCCAGGGAATCATAGCGCCAAGCGCCAAAAGCGCCATGGCGCTTTTTCATTGCACAGCGCCAAGCGCCAATGGCGCCACAGGAAAAAGGCGCCAAGCGCCAAAAGCGCCATGGCGCTTTTTACTTTGGCGCTAGCGCCAGGCGCCAGCGCCATGGCGCTTTTCCATCACTAGTCGCTGCGATACAAATAAGCAGTATTAAAAACATCATGTACATTGCATACATGATGTACATCATTCTGGAGGGGGGGGGGGTATTTCGAGGGGGGGGGGTTATTATTTCCCCAGCCCATTTTGAGGGGGGGTTAATTCGAGGGGGGTTAATTCAAGGGAGGATAAATTAGAGGCAATACGGTATTTACTTAGGGTGCAAGCAATATTTGTGTCAGATTCATATTACGCAGCGGTCATCAAAGTTGTTTGACACAAACTTATTAAAAACGTATACACAAAGAAAATTTACCGTATTACCTCGAATTAACCACCCTCGAAATACCCCCTCAAATTTGGCTCGGGAAAGATTCACCGCCCCATCGAAATACCCCACCCCCAAAATTTAGTGTAAAGAGAATGTACACGGCAAGTAAATACTGCGGTTTGTGATCTGTATGATGCAGAACACACGTTGAAACCAATGACTGAGTGACTCCGCCTTCTCCGCTTGCCATGCACGCGCGCAAATATCTTCTAAAAATATCTTATCCCACCCAAAACAGTCCACCACATATACCCCTCCCCCCAAGTGGCTGACAAAAAAAAATTTTACTACTTTTTTATCACACACCTGACATGCTGGTTTACAATGTTTTATAGAGGAGGTATTCAAGTTCCTAGTTGCATAAAAAAACTTTACCTCCAAAATGCCTTCATAAGAAAATTTGCAAATT
Source organism: Sphaerolaimus hirsutus (assembly GCA_964036195.1). Taxonomy (NCBI): domain Eukaryota; kingdom Metazoa; phylum Nematoda; class Chromadorea; order Monhysterida; family Sphaerolaimidae; genus Sphaerolaimus; species Sphaerolaimus hirsutus. Next base: position 2,600 of record CAXIWS010000484.1, read on the forward strand.
TTTCTCCTAATTTTTCCTGCAATGATGTTATTTTTACTATTTGAAATTCACCGCAGCAATATTTCATATGAAGACATTTTGGAGATAAGGTTTTTAACACAACTTGAAACCTCTAACTCTCCCCTATAAAGGGTGAGTTACAGCAAAACCTTCAAGCCGGAATTACAGCTCAGCGGCGTTTGACGTGAAATGATGACGTCGTAAAATTGATTACATCAAAATAGACATAGGTACAGCGTTGAAATTTCAGAATTTGATAGTTGTAGTAATTGTGTGTAACGTCCTAAAAAAATTAAGAAATTAATTATTATTTAATAAGTTATAAATTTTACGTCAAAATTTGCACATTCTATAGGGTGGCCCACGTCAGCAAATTGGCTCCCAACAAGCAAATTTTGGATGAAAACTGCTCAAATTTGGTATGGAGGTAGATAAATGTACCCCATTTGTTGAGTTAAATGCACAGTTCCACATCATAAAAATTCATGTCGGGACGTGAAGCACAGTTAAATACGTGTTTGAACGTTGCACACAGATTCAGTCCTCTACCAAAGCACCAATTCTTCATAAAAATAGTCCAAATTTGGCATGGTTGTAGATAAATGTACCCTGTTTAGTATGTTAAGTGCACACATCACAAAATTTTCACATTTATCACACGATATGCAAAACAACGTCACTCCACAGGACCACCTACAATGGTACATGCTCAAACATGTAATTATGAAACTGCTTCACGTTCCGACAGGAAATCTTGCGAGATGAAACCGTGCACTTAACACAACAAATGGGGTACATTTATTTACCTCCATACCAAATTTGAGCAGTTTTGATTCAACATTGACGTGACGGGACCCAATTGCTGAAACCGTGCGCCTGACGTGGGCCACCCAGCACATCAACATTTCATGTCAAACATTTTACGTCACCAAAAAAATTTGACATTAAATAAAAAACTACTTTAATAATGATTATTTGGTAAAAATTGTTTTGGGACAATACACACAATTACTAGAACTATCTAATTCTGAAATTTCAACGCTGTACCTATGTCTATTTTGATGTAATCAATTTTACAACGTCATCATTTCACGTCAACGCCGCTGAGCTGTAATTCCGGCTTAATAGCTACTGTTTTCAAAATTGACATGTGGAAAGAGCGCACTCATGTCTCTATTGTGTTCAAAAGTTTTTGAAAAATCTGATGTGGTTCGAGATATTGATCATTTGTTGGCTGTCAAATATGTCCCCCAACAAATTGCCGCAAAATCGCCGCAAAATTAGTTGAATGATCAATATCTCGAACCACATCAGATTTTTCAAAAACTTTTGAACACAATATAGACACGAGTGCGCTCTTCCCACATGTCAATTTTGAAAACCGTAGCTGTTACAGTTTTTGTATACCGTATTTCCTCGAAATACCCCCCCTCGAAATACCCCCCCCTCGAAATTCCCCCCCCTCAAAATGGACACTATGAACTTATAAACCCCCCCCCTCGAAATACCCCCCCCCAAATTTAGTGTATAGAGAACGTAAATGACAAAGGCTGCGGTTTGTCATCTGGGTAATGCAAAACACACGTTAAAAACGATGACTCTGTTATGTGAGAACAGTGATTATACGTCTACACACTTATACAAGTCTTTAGAGTCTTATAAATGGCGATTTTTGTTGCATTTTCGACGTCTGCGTACATTTTAAACGACAATTTAGTACTTGGTTTTCAAAAAATTTCTGGCGAAATAATAAACCCCCCCCTCGAAATACCCCCCCCCCTCGTTTAACCCCCCCTCAAAATTCTCACTCTGAAACAATAAACCCCCCGGGGGTATTTCGAGGAAATACGGTAATTGAATTTGCTATTAATACGGTAATTAAAAATGGATGATTAAAAATTTTGTGCCAATTTTTTATCTATTGTGACACAATAAAAAATTCTTGAATCACATTGATGCCAGACACTCCACAATTATGCACGCGTTCCGCTAATGCACGGGCTGTGTGGAGTGCCTGGCATCAATCAATATTTCCGATGCATTGCACCTCCCAGAACACCCGAAATTCCATTGACATGTTATTTGCAGCAGTTTCTGTGTGTCTAGTATTCTACTTTATTCATTTTTCTATCGGCAGCATAATTTGTTCATTTTTATCCATACGTTGCACTGAAATCTACCATATGTCATCTGAATAATACACTGAATTTTTTTTTCATCAAAATAACTACCTACAGTAGTCGTTAAAAGTCATTTCACTGGAAATCAGAATTTTCATGTAAAACTTCATTTGTCAGAATATGAAAACCTTGTATTCAAAGAAATGCGGTCTGGATTTCATGTATTCATTTGGCATTGAAAAATTTCGGGAGATTTCTATTTGTATTTCCTATGCGCGGATTTTTCACTATCCTTCCTAATTTTTAGATTTTTTGCTCACTCAAACAGCTTTGTGATTGCATTTTTTCGCGGTGTGCCCTTTGGTAAAATTTTACTAGGTGGCCCAATAATGATGCGCCAAAACATCCCAAAAAATTGTTCACCTATTTATCACTGTATTTCATTAAAATTAGTTTTTCCTAATTGAAGTTCCGACATAATCTGCCTTTTTTATCAGTTCAAATGATATTTATATCAAAATGACACATATGCACGTTTTTGATTGGCGATATTGATTCATCTAATCCACATTGCATGTTGCCAGCTTGAGTCATAAAATCACTGTTTTGGTTACAGGGTGGCCAGCATTTTCAATATAAATTTTTTTTCCAAACATTGTTTACTTATAGATTTCCCCTGATTTTTTTTGCTATTTATATGAGAATTTTCATTCCAAAAAGGGTGTTTTTCAGAAAATATAATTAAATATAATCTAAAAATTTCTCAGACAAATATAATTTTATCTTTCTGGAAAAATTTAGAGAAAAAACGAGATCTTATTTTATTTTCTTCTCATTTAAATACAATTAAATCTCTCCAGCGATTAAAAAATGCAATCAAAGCCCATGCAAACTAATGATAGCATTATTGGGCCACCCTGTGATAATGAATAATGACGATGCCCACGTGTCACATCTAACGATGGCAAAAAAAATTTGAAAATTCGAAAATGATTCAAATTTTATGGGACTTAAAAATTAAATAAAAATCGATTTTATTTTCAAAAAATTCAAAAACGTTTTAAAATTTTTTTGAATATTTTTCAGTGTTTTTGGTAAAAACTACATACAAATATAAATCAACTAAAACTATCAAATTTGCATGATTATTTTGTAGCCACAGAACTTAAATGTGAAAATAGATCTGCAGTAACAGTACAGAAGGCTGTAAAAAAATTTAAATGTATTTATAATTCAGACTAAAAATTCGAAAATGCAATAATTTGATGCAAAAAAATTTGAAACTTCGAAAAATAAAATAAAATTAAATTAATAACAAAAACTAAATTTGAACATAGAAAACTATTTTTAGAAAAAATTCAAAATTCAAAAAGTCATTTTGTTAAAAAAACACTCAAAAATTTAAATACTTTTTTCATGAGAGTTTGCCATCGTGAATCACTTGTGTGTTGAATACAACACATAGGTATGCTGATTTCAAAACGCCTGGACTAAACCTCATTTGTTGCACTATGACTAGGGTTGGGAATTTCAATTCATCCAGGGTTAAGATTCTAGGGTTGGGAGTCTCGATCCAAAAAAATTTAGTCATAGCTTTTTTTGACAAATGAACAGTTAGATTATTGGAACGGAATGACCTGAAGAGTTCATTTCTATTGTCAGATTAGGTATGTATATTCACTTGCATTTCAAAGTGGTAATTTCATGCAAGTGTTTGCATTATTTTGTGGTATGGGAAATCTGATTCAATGTATAGAGAATCCGACATCAGAAATATCCAGGTTGTTCTGGTCATTTCTGGCCAAATATAATTGGGACCGCGGTTTAGCTCAGTTCGGGTCGGTTTGGGTTCCCAACCCTAGTAGTGATACTACATTTTTATCTACGCTTTACCGCTTAGTTAGTATGTATTTACTCCGCGCAGTAGTATTCATGCGTTATTTCTCACCTACTTATCTTATTAGCAGTTGTTTTTCATTCCATTTGCAAATTGCAGTGATGTAAAAAGCGCTGATCTGTGAATTTTGTTTTAATTGTCCGTATGTTGCGTGCACACACTAGTTTACCGCCAGATCTTTGTAAACTCGTAAATTAGCTTTGAATGCATTCTAGTTTACTGGAATGAGTTATTCTTTATCCCCATCAACTACAGTTGACAGACACGTCATAGTGGTAAACTCAAATGCATTCAAAGCTGATTTATGAGTTTACCAAAATGTGTGCGCTGCATTCATTGATAATCTATTTATCGACAGTGGTCTCACTCTCACGTTCACACAGTAAGATCAGACACTGTGTGTAACTGTGCATGGAATGAGCTGGCTGCACTGCCCGCGGCACGTTCACAGTGTGGCCGCGCCTTGGCGGCAAACACAAAGTGCCGCCGAGTGGCCTCACAGCCGTGTGAAACGTGTCGCCGCTACTGCAACCCACATAGGAATTTTTCATTCCATGTGCTTTCCGATCGCTGTGGATTAACAAAGCAAAAACATGAATCACCATGTACCTATTGATTGACTGTAACCACACAACTAGTGTGAAAACAGCTTGATGAAACACGTGAAATTCATGTGAAAAGTCATGTGAAATTTTGAGTGGTGTCAGTCGGTCATTTTTTTGTTCTTTGCCAAGCATTAAAATATTTCCTTGCCGCATCACAACACGCGTTAAGGAGCTATCTTTTCTCATCTGGATAAGTTCTGCTATTTGCATAATATGCAAATTGGCTTTGTGAAAATCATTGTGGTCGAAAAAGGGCTTTCATTGCGCAAGAAGCAGTCCCACACCCTGTCAACCTACAAATTCTCAAGTAAATGGCAGTCCCGCACCCTATGGAATGTTAAATGTCTAGCAAGGCATGTTACCATATGTTATCTAGTAGAAGAGCACCGTTCTATTTTTTTTGCTAACTTTTTTACCTGCCGTTCTATTATTTTTCACCAACTTTTTCACACATTTTTCATGTGAGCACAGCTTTATTTTCGATGAAACTTGAGCAACACTTGAATATCAGTGCATCAGTTTGAATGCCTTGAATGTTTTCGCAAATAATTTTTTTATGTATTTGTGTTTTGACATTCTTCCATCCATTCTATTGGAGACTGCGGTTCTATTGGAGGCTGCCATTCCATTCTTTTCATGAGTGGAAAAAAGAGCCAAAACCTGCCGTTCTTTTGGAAGTATGACATTCTATTAAAAGAAATATGGTAAGTAATGTAAAATGCCCTGTAAAATGTCATTTGTTTAGACATTTCATAATTTTCATCACATTTTCAAAACATAATTCATAACTGTGTTTATGCATAACTGGGCACGTCAATGCGTTTATACTACTTATTGCTAATTACCATTATTATAATCAGTGTTGACTTTTTATAGCAACAATTAATACACTAATTATCTTAGCCAATTTGTGAAAGTGATAATTGATGCAGAAAAAAACTGATGTTTGTAATTGGTCATTATGCAATTATAATAAGACATTTAACAGCTTTTTAATGACATGCTTTGGACATTTAATGTATTACCATGTTTTGCAATATATTCACCTGGAAAATCATAAATGTGCATGTGCCCAGTACCGGGAACATACAAACTTTTATAAGCGTGTATGTGCCCATGTTTGGGGAACATACAAGCGTGTGCATGGATGCATGTGCCCAGCATTCGGGAACATACAAACATGTATGTACCCCACGCTTTGGGCACATACAAACTGTAAACAGATGTATGTTTCCAAGTTAGGGCACATGCAAATTTGTATGTGCCCAGTGTACCCCAGTTTGTATGTGCCCCTCCCGGACAGCCTGATTGTAAACCAGCAGTTCAAGTGTCTAATAAAAAAGTTGTAAAAAGTGATTTTTTTGTCAGCCACTTGGGGGGAGAGGTTCATGTGTAGGTGGTTTTGGTTGTGATAAGATATTTTAAGAGGATATTTCATGCTTGTTTCACATTATTTATCACTTCAGTGTTAAACAACTCAAAAGTGTTCATTTTTTAAAATGCAATTGGGTGCTGGACTTGTGTGGGACAGTAACGTTTTAAGAAATTTTAAACGCTGCACCCCACACTGTGGTAAGTTGCCAAAAACCACCTGGACATTGTATAGTGGGGGAGGCGTGTTGGTGACACATCCTCAAAATTTTAGATTCATAGCCCTCCCACAGCTAGAGGTATGGCACCCGCAGTGTAAGAAATCAGTGGGGGCAGACCTGTGTGGGACACCAAAAAAGCCGCAAAACATTTTTGCACCCAGGGTGACCCACCCTGTAGGGGGCCACCGCGAGCCATCCAAATTTTGTGAAGTAAAGGGGGGTTGCGCCAATATCTCCCCCAAGTTTCAGCTTCTGGCGCATCCTAGAACTGGAGATTGGACGTCAGAAATAAAATAAAAAATGGGGGGGGGGCAACTTGATCAGGCAGGTGTTTCACACCTGGTGCGTAGATCCAGATACCGGAGTGGAAACTGGTTTACCCCCTTGTCAATGATACACATTTAAAGATTGAACTTAACACCTGATATTTATTGAGATCATTTAAACACTTTTATGATGAGCGAGTTCTATTTTGTGGATTATTTGGCTGAAAAATATTTAATACAAATGACAAAAGAATAAAAATATTTACTGTATTACCTCTAAATAACCCCAGGGGGTTTAGTATATCACCAGAAAATTGTCAGGCGGTTAATTCGGGAGAGGGGGTCTATTATTTCGCTAGAATTTTTGTGAAATTCTACATACTCAGACGTAGAAGAATCAAACAATGACATAGACGTTGTTGTGCACACGGGAAATGGGGCTCACTGCGTACCGAGTCCGTGGCGCACAGATGAGAAACATGCGTGGGGTTCAGATGGATTGGTGGCGTGTGGACCTTGGGCAAGAGACGAAGCCAAGTCCGCTAAACCAATGGCCAGAGGAGATTTGTGTTTGAGACGTTGTGTTGTTGCGTTTTAGGTGGAACGTCGCTCGGTGACATGGGTTTCAAAGTCTTGCATCTCATATTCCTAGATGGTCAACCCCCGAAGGGGACATGAATGATGAGGGAAAAGTGAGTTAACAAACATCAACTGACCTAAACACCCAAGTGGTCACTACTCAAGATTGGTTGAAACATAAAAGTTAACAGTTCAGACCAATCACTCAAACCCTATCCAACTGTAGGAATGCAAGTGAATAGAATGTAGTCAACAATAACTACAACAGTCCCCCCCAAGTTCACCCTACAGGGGGAACTGACAGAAAACCCAATAATCAAAATCACAACAAACAACACCAATTATAAACACAACTTTTTGCCAAACATTACCATATTAATGATATAAAAGTCACAATTGTGAATTATCACCTAGCCTTTGAGTTGGAGTTGAAGTATTTCTTGAATTTCTTCTAGTGGTTCTTCTGCCCATTGAATTCCATATCTGGTGCAGTGGATGTTTGCTGCTTGGCTGGTATGTTGAATGGGTTGTGTGTCTGATCTGGATTACGTGGTACTCGGTGATCTGGTGTACTGGTTGGAGGTGGCAGGCTGGATAGTGGTATCTTTTGCGGGAAAACTGTCTGCTGCCTTATTTTGGACTTCATGTAGGTGGACCATTTCAGAGGTGTGTATTGGATAACTGCATTGACATAGGTTGGTGGGTGTTTGGGTGGGTAGTTCTGCTGGTGTCATTGAGTGATAGTCAGGACATGTTTGGGTCCTGGCATTGCTGATTAATGGCCAAAGTGGTTTTTTAAATTTACCAGTGTCACTGATTGACATCTGGTATGCTGGTTAGGGTTCCCAGTGTCGCTGCTTGACAGCTGGGATGGTTAGGCTGTCGGTGTCATTGCTTGACGGCTAACCTGTTTGCCTCAATTCCTTATGTCACTGCTTGATAGCCAGGGTTGGGCTGTTGGTGTCTCTGTTGGACTGTTTGACCTGTTTGCCTCTGTTCCCAGTTGCTGCTTTGGTGGCCAGGGTTTTTGCATTTGACATCGTTTGTG
>CAXIWS010000485.1:0-11100 GCA_964036195.1 Sphaerolaimus hirsutus
AGTGAAAGCAATGGTGTTATCATATTGTCAATGGCAAGATCACTCTCTTAAAAACTTTTACGCTTACACTTTTTTACGCTTTCCTGGGTATTTTAAAAATACCTTACACTTTCAGTATCCATACTCAAAATTTGGAAATGTATTTACGCTTACGCTTACGTTTCTAAAAATACCGGTATTTTAACAACTCTGCTGTAAAGTATGCAGACGTACAACAATGCAACAAAAACCGCTATATATAAGAGTCTATTGACTTATGTAAGTATGTAACACTGTCCTAACGTAACAAATCATTGTTTCTAACATGTTTTGCATTGCTCAAATCACAAACCGCAGTTTAGTCATGTATTATATGTTCTCTGTACACTCAATTTGGGAGGGAGGGGGTATTTCGCAGAGTTGTTAGAATTACTGAACTTTTTTAAAGTATATGTAAATGTAAAGTATTATTTTTTACTCACCACAAAGTATTGAAAACGTAAATACTTATTTTTTACTCGTACGCACGCGTAAATGTGAGTACAAAATTTTTTCCCATTAAAATGCAAAAGCGAGCACTTTTCTTCATAAAATATGTAGAACTGGGTACTTTTTGTAAATACAACCCTCAAAATGGCCCTACGAATTAAATAATTGACCCCCTGTCGAAAGCCCCCCCAAAATGAACGTAAATGGAACGTAAATATTAAAACCTTCAGTTTGTGTTCTGTGAAATGCAGGAACACATGTTTTAAACAATGACCAAGTCACGTTATTTAGAACAGAGTACATACCATATATATTTACATACATATATATGTAAGTCAATAAAAATACTCTTATACATGGAGCTTGTTGTTGCATTTTTCTACCTCAGCGTATGTTACAACGAACGAATTAGTGCTGAGAGTTCTGAAAAATTCTGGCGAAATAAAAAAACCCTCGAAATACCCACCCTTGTTTAACTCCCCTCAAAATTTTCACTATAAAACAATCACTCCCAGGGGTATTTCGAGGAAATATAGTAAATTGCAGCGTAGTCACCTTATAAATATGTGCCAATTGAATTCACAGAAATACATTTTCTTTACGCGTATGCCTCAAAAATGTACGCGTACATGTGAGTACGTTACTTTTTTTAAAAGTATATGTAAACGTATTTACCGCGTACTCGCGTACGCGTATTTTTCGAGTAAACGTACGTACCTTTTAACAACTCTGGTATTCGAGGGGGGGGGGGGGGGGCTAATATATTCATAGTGGCCATTTTGAGGGGGTATTTCGAGACGGGGGTATTTCGAGGAGAGGTATTTCAAGGAAATACAGTATCACACTTTGCTAAACAGTGACCAAGTGGTTGTGAACAATGATGGGTGAGTTCTCAAAATAAAAACACTATCTGTATTTTGAGTTTTTCAAAAATGAATATCTGTGTTTTGAGTTTTTTTTCACAAAAAAAACTTGAATTTCTGTGTTTTTTGGAAAAAACTTGAGTTTTTTTTGGTAAAAACTCAAGTTTTTTGATAAAAACTCAAGTTTTTTAGTAAAAACTCATGTTTTTTTGGTAAAAACTTGAGTTGTTTTACAAAAAGTTGTATTTTACTGTTGAAACCGTGGTTTTCTTATCAAATATTGGTTTTGCATACGTTTTGTTGTGTATTGGAAAATTTTCATTAGTTCGCTGGAGGGAGGTAGTTCCAAATGGGTGACCACTACCTTTGACAGCTTGGGAGGTGAGGAGCCCTCAGCTCAATTGTGTGAGGCTAGCAGACCCTGATGGACACTTCTCAACACTTTGATCACAGTCCCTAATATTGTTGAAACCACCAGGAGATGCGGACACCATTATTTTTTGGATACTTATTTCATCGTTAAACTTGGATACTACCGTATTTCCTCGAAATACCCCCCACCCCCCGTTTTGACCCCCCCCCCCCCCTCTCGAGACCACTATGAAACAATCACACCCCCCCTCGAAATACCCCCCCCCCCAGATTGAGTGTAAAGAGAACGTACATGACAAATACTGCAGTTTGTGTTCTGCGTAGTGCAGAACACACGTAAAAACAATGTCGTAATCACATTATAACAGTGTTTATACCATCTACGTACTACTATTAGTCTACAGGAGTAGTGATGTAAAAGCGCCATGGCGCTGGCGCTTAGCGCTAGCGCCAAAGCAAAAAGCGCCATGGCGCTTTTGGCGCTTGGCGCCTTTTTGCTGTGGCGCCATTGGCGCTTGGCGCTGTGCTACCGAAAAGCGCCATGGCGCTTTTGGCGCTTGGCGCTATGATGTCGTGGCGCCATTGGCGCTTGGCGCTAGTGTTTTATAAAGCGCCAAAAAAGTGCCAAGTAGTACAAAAAGATAATCATTTTTCTTATGTAAAAGGACCTTGTCTGCATGAGTTACATAAGTAAATGTGTTACTGTAAGTGTGTTACAGGAAGAACAAACCCTCTATCTGTTTATTTTGTAAACCATGTCCATGCAATTGCAAGGATATTCAAAACTTTAACCAAAAAATGGGCCTACACGCACTAGTTTTCAACAACATTTTATGTCAACTGGTTTTCATTCCAATTCAAGTCTTGATGACGAGCATTCAAATGCATAGTGTTGCATTATATTACAAATGAAGTTGTATTGTTGCTGTGGTATGAAGTACCGGCATGAAGTACCTTCCATATTTCCTCGAAATACAGCCAGGGGGTTTATTTTTTCAGGGTGCAAATTTTGAGGGGAGTTTCGAGGGGTGCTTGTTCGGGGGAAATTTTATGAAGGGTCGTAGTAAAGTATAGTTTTTTGTACCCAATAATTAGATAATCAAATAGGATATATTTTGTTCATATTACCATAGTTCGTTCCATAAACAATGCCATGTATAACTGCGATGTAAATTCGCAGCTATAAATGTATCATGTTCATTGGATACATGATCTACCTTATTCCAGACGGGGTGTTTTTCGAGGGGGGGTTAATTGAAGGGGAGTATTTCGAGGAACCATGGTATATGTGTATACAATACTGGATAGTGTTACTTGTCAAGCAAGCTTTGAATTGGGATGGGAACCAGTTGACAAACAAATAGATAGCACTGCATTTGCATCGCTGCACTTTATGCAGCAAATTTTTTTGGCGCTGGCGCTATTGGCGCTTGGCGCCATCATCCAGTGGCGCCATGGTCTAGAAAAGCGCGATGGCGCTTTTGGCGCTTGGCGCTATTTTGCTGTGGCGCCATTGGCGCTTGGCGCTCGCATGCCAAAAGCGCCATGGCACTTTTGGCGCTTGGCGCCAAAAGTCTGGCGCTTTTTACATCACTATACAGGAGTCTATACATGTCAGTTATTGATGCATTTTTCTACCCCAGTGTACATCTGAAACGACGATTTTGTACTAGGATTTGAAAAATTTCTGGCGAAATATTAACCCCCCCCTCGAAATACCCTCCCCCTCGTTTAACCCCCCCCCCCTCCCTCTCGGGACCACTATGAAACAATCACCCCCCGGGGGGATTTCGAGGAAATACGGTATGTACATATATTTACACACTATACATACATGCATACTTTATGTATGCACATACACACATTGTTCAGTTAAAATCTTGTGCCTTCAATTGCTTGGATAAAAAACTCAAAAAACATTTCCGTATTTTCTGTGTTTCCGTGTTCTCCAAAAAAGAACTCATTTGAGTTTCCGTGTTTTTCAAAATTCTCAAGTTTCTGTGTTTCTGTGTTAAACAAAAACACAGAAACTCAATGAGTTTCCGTATTTAATATGTGTGTTTTTGTCATCGTTGGTTGTGAACTGATTAGCAAAGCAATTAATTAGTTTGCAGTGAGTAGTTGTAGCAATGCAGTGCCCATTACTTGTTGATTATTGTTATACAGGAGTGTTCAGTTCAATGTTGCCAATCTACCTTGTTTTTCGGTTTATTTGTAGTTTCAGTCAATTCAATAGCAGCTTATTGTTATCATTGTTTCAACTTCTTCTAGTAGAACCAGTATCATATATTTTAGCATTACATTTTGAAACAGTGCAATATTTACCGCAAATGCTCCAATAAGGCGACGGTCGGTTTATTGTTTTCAGCACATTTTTGGGGGTCGCATTATTGGAGAGGTTGCTTTATTGGAGAGGGTCGTATTGTATTTTTCAAAAACTCAACAACTCAACTTTTCATTTAACGCGTATGAGCATGGCACCGTAAAGCAATAGGTATCACATCGAAGCCACAAAATTCTCTCAATACTTAATATTTCAAAGGGTTCAACGATATCAATGAGAGATTCATCGGAATCAGATGCATCAGCGGGCATCAGGGAATCCGACAATTGCGACATCGTTTTTCGTTTTTTAAAATTTTTCTTTGGGGGTCGGATTATTGGAGAGGGTCGCTTTTTTGGAGGGGTGTCGTCCTAATAGAGCATTTACGGTGTGGTATTTTCTGCTCGAAAACGAAATATTTTTAAATCTCACTGGAAAAACCTGGAGAAAATATATAAGGATGTGAAATTTTTATATTTTCTCATTAATAAAACAACAAATATCTCGCGAACACAGGACTCATGTGGCTAATTCTTACCGCCTGAGCGATTGGACTTGGTGTAACTCAATCTTCGGTTCTTCATGTGGCAGAATATGGGGTGTAACATGTGCCTTTTACCCGTGACATCATGCCCGTGTGATTTGAGTGATCTAATAATGCTGACAATCCGTGCAATAATCAAATAACGCACTCCGCTATACTACAGAGTTGCAAAAACATATTTGAGTTCACCGGGTACACCTGGGCTGGGTATTCTAACTATTGACATTTACATTTTCCAAAATACCATTCAATATGATGTGTTACAATTATCAGCTACCAGGGAAAACGTAAAATTCATAGAAAAATGTACAAAAAACTGGACAATAGGAATTTTTTCCATTACTGTGGGTACTTTTGCATACCATACTTCTTATAATAGGGCACCTCCAATGGAAAGGCAGGTTTTAGATCTTTTTACACTCACAAAAAATATAGTGACAGCCTACAACAGAATGGCAGGTAAAAATTGTACAAAACAAATACCAGCACTCTCCTATGTAGAACTCTGCATCGTACAGATCACAAACTGTGGTATTTGTCATGTACATTGTTTTTACACTCAACTTGGGTGGGGATATTTTGAAGGGGGGGGGGGGTATTATTTCCTCCATAAAGTTTATGGGGGGGTTCGAGGGGGGTTTATTCAAGGGGGTTAATTCGAGGTAATACGGTATATATTTATATATTTTTTCACATTCTGAGTGATATACCGTATTAGCTCGAAAGCTTAAGCATTACAGAGCAGCACAAAACAGCATTTCATTGGTTGCATTGTTGCGATTGGTATGTACAAATATTTTACATAGGTATATGAGTTTGTCATGTCTTTTTCATGTTGTCAATCAATGGAAGCTGATGAGTTGAAACATCGTGATCAGAATTTACAAAATTGATGGGTTTGAATGTTACATGTTGGTGAAACAAAAGTCATGCGTGACAAATTTGTTATGATTGTGCAAGTGACAATTCATGGCTATAATCACAAAGTTCATTGTCATATCAAATAAAAATATGTTAAATAATCACTTACTTTTGTAAGATAATTATTTTACACAGTTTCATCAAATATGGCTGTACTGATTAATTCCACCTTAAATGTTTTGACCTTATCTCCTGAAACCATTAAATGAAGTATCCATTACAATTTCAAATATTTTCATTTTTGTCTAGTATCTAGTGTCTACTTTATGTCATTTCTTCTCCTGCATTTCAAAGCACTTCAATGTTCAATATTGACAAGGACGTATCCAGGGGGGGCGCGGGGGGCTGCAGTCCCCCCTCCGTCCCCGGTCGGACCTGAAAAACTCGGGGAAAATCATGTTTTGGTATAAATTTAAAGGTGTTGGTTTGTGCTGGACAGTTGATTGGACAGGCAAGAATTGGACAGAAGCCTGGGACACTTTCCACCTGGCAGACTCTGTGCACTTCTGGCAGCTGGCCATTGTACAAAGTGCACCTGTCAGACTTGCTGTCTTTGCATTCCTACAGGCATGATACATTATACAAAATATAAAATAATGAATATGGTGCTGCTGACTGATCCAAGCTCACAAAAAAAAGACATTTGGAATTGATTGATTGGACATGGATCATTTGAACGAATAATAATCATTTTAACACAATAACACCTAATATTTAGTATGTACCACTTGCAAAAACTGCTGATGAGGTATTGCATGAGAATCCCATATTTATATATTTATGATCCATGATATGTAAGAATCATGTGTTGTGCGCAGTTTGGGCTCAAGCTTGATATGGTAGTCATGTGATACTGACAAAAACTCTCAAAAGCCTGGAAATGCTGAACATTGTGAACACAAAATAACTTTATCTGTAAAATGGCACACTTACATGATGTTAAAAACAATGAAAAAGGAGTGAATCAGTGAATGGATCCTTAATCATGCCAACTTAGTGAATACTTACATGAAACAATATATTTATCCCAAAAGTGTAGAATTTCAATGAGACACAGCAGATCAGGGTGGCCTTGCACAGAAACACCACTGACTTACTTGGATACACATACAGAGATAATTATGTTGGATGGCAGTGGCATTCAAAGGATGAGAGTCATTTTCTAACAGTCCCTGATCAACAAATTCAAGATGCCTGGCACACACAAGACTATACAATGCATGAGCCAGTTGACAGGCCATCCGATAAGTGTAGAAAGTGTAAACTAGATTATTATTTGATTTTATGGAACTTGATCACTGATGGTCGATGTATTACACTTTTTACCCAAAACTGGTCACAGTCACAAAAACTTTTATGGCATTTGGCAATGTATGAGCCATTTTTTAAAGTATCTGGTATATTGATGAAGTTGAAAATAATCATAATGAATAACTTTATTATTCAAGTGTAAGAGCGTTTTTTACGATGGGAAAGACACCACCCCACAAAATTTTAGACAACCAAATGCTATAATAATTCACGGAACGTATACTGCTACGTGTTTTGTAAACTAAATTTGAATAAATCTTTTCAGATATTTTGGCGGCTTTTCGACGGCTACGGGGCCTGCGCGGCATGCGCGGCCACGTGGTGGGCTGCGCAGTACCCCGGCAGAGCACTGCATCGCAAGATCGACGCCGCTACACTGGCAGACCGAGTTCGCCATGTTTATAGTGGTTGTAGTGCTTTGCACATTTTCGTTCCCTTATCCCCCATGTTAACTGCTATTTTCGAAGCGCCAATTCTATTTAAGCAAAGTTAGCTAAGTTATGTCTAGCCTAAGGGTAAGCTACATTCCACATGGCACAAGGTGAGAGGGGAATTTTACATTTTTCACTTTGAAATGCCGCGGTGCGGCGTGTGGACGCCTTTGAGGTCGCCGGCACACTGTTGTGACTTTCTGGGCGGTCTAATGCACATTCCACCCTTTACTTATCTTTGGGCATAGGCGGAGACTGACGACTGATAAGTAGGTGGCGACCGGAAGCCAGGAACAATGAACTTCACTCAAAAAATACCAAAATAAATACTGTTCCGCGTTACTCCCCATGTTGACTAGATTGTCGTGCATCATCTAGTACCGGTGGGTGGTAGGAACAGCTTCTGATAACGCCCCAAGTGACAAGTCGCAGTCCAAAAAATACTTTTCCGCCGCACCAGTATAAATATCTCCTCGCACTCGGAAGGGTGTGGCCATCGGGCTGAAACCTTTCTCACAGGCGCTAGCTGACCGGATAGTCACAATAGTGGGTCGCGGGGTTGGAGGTGATAAGAATTTCGCGCCCGCGAGCATTCTGCTAGCTACCGTAACTCATGAATACAAAGCCCCTGCGTAAAGTTCCCATGTGACATGTACCAATTATTGTACACATTGTTTCACGTCAGTGCCTTTCCTTTCCACGAGCTTAATTAATTGCCTCTGTATTTTAATTAATTAACATTAGTTGTAAGCTTGTATTAGTTGTTTAATTACTTGTTAGCTTGATTTTCTATAAGGCAGCGTTTACACGGTTTTTTGGGTGATGACGGATCACACTTTAAAAGTTCCAAATTTCAACTGAAAAGTTCCTTATTTTTGAGTAAAAGTGGTTGAGTATATATGGTACTCAGGAGTATATGTATGTGAAATTTCATTCGTATTGGCTTGGTTGTTTAGGAGTGATAGACCACTGCATTTTTTTTTGTCGCCGGAAGCTGTCGGCAAGCCAACAATGATTCCGACAAATTGAGAGAATTTAATTTTGAGTGTGACGAATAGCAGATTCATCATTGTGATCGTCACACTCATACAGCAGACACACAGAAAAGTGGCTGAAAGTCGTCACGAGCTGTGAACGTGTTTTTTCAGTGACAACAATGTGTGATTTATCTAAAACAGACACAGCAATTCAGCAAAATATTTTGGGAGTGTGTGTTGGTAGAATGTGAATTTTTACGCTAGTTGATATAGATATATACTGTAAATACTCTATTATTATGACCCCCTCAATCAAGCAATCCGTCAAATTGCTCAATCTGTCAAACGCGACCCTCTCTAATTGTGCAACCACCAGAGAATAACACAAAACAAAAAACCGACGTAACAAAGCGATCTCACAGTGAAAGGTAGCTCTCTGACAACTCTCCTACAACTCGCTTCCAACTAGCTGACAACAATTTGTTTACTGTTGGCAGCGAGTTGGAACATAGTTGTCAGCGAGTGGCAGCGAGTTGGAACACAGTTGTCAGCGAGTGGCAGAAAGTTGGGGTGCATTTTCCCAGCAGCTGCACAGCTGGCAGCGAGTTGTCAGCAAGTTGAATGTAATTTGCACCACATGCACTTTATGGAAGTGTGTACAAATCGTTTTGACCCATAAAATGTATAATCAAACAAGAGTGCAGTAAATGAGAAGAAAGGGTCACATTCTGATTGGTATTGTACTGCTGTGAGAAGTCCACACTTTCTACACTGAGGACATTTGTATAGTCATTTTTCCAGTTATTCTCAATTTAGTCATTTGACATGATTTTTTGCTTGATCATTATGCATTTTACTTTTCCTCATTGCCTCAATTTTTACCAACCTTTGCATTATATTGCATGTGTTTTACCATAATATTTCATCACCACCTTGTGACAAGTGTTTTGGGTCAAATGAAGGCTGGAAATGTGTATTTTGGCAGCGAGTTGTCAGCCAGCTACCACATGCACCAAGTAAATATGTCAGCGAGTTGTCAACAAGCTGCATTTTGTTTGTCAGCGAGCTGGCCCTATTTTTAGGCTTTGGCAAGCAAGTTGTCACCTAGTTGTCAGAGAGCTACCTTTTGCTGTGTCTAGCTATCTGGAGCGATTTTTCAGAAATTATACCCAATTTTTTTTTAAAATAACTTATTTTCATACCTTTCTATATGTTTTCACCTCCAAAATCACTAGTTCATGTGTCTAGCTGCCTATTTTTAGCTATTTTTAGTTCTGCAGGTTCTTATAAACCTACCAGTAGGTATTTTGTGAAAAAAAGCAAAATAAAATGCGACCCTCCCTATTGACACAACCCCTCCAATAGTGTGACCCCTTAAAATGTGGTGAAAACAATAATGTGACACACATATTAATAGAGTATTTACAGTAAATTCAGTAAATACACAAAAAAATCCTGGGGGGCTGGCTATTTCGTGGTGTAGAAGGAAGAATAAAGAGAAAAATTGATAAAAGCAGGTGAAAAATAGCTTTTAAAAGTATATAGGCAAATATAAGACAAATCCCCCCAAAGTCACAAATGTTTGACAAAAGCCGATATACATAAAAAGTCGACATAAAACTGATATTTGTGTCAGAAATCACCACTTATGATGCTATCCCATGGCTCCACAGCCTTTCTATGGCTATATATAACATCACAAAGCACTGCCACTTGTCTAATATACCTGTATATGTTGACCCATAACCATATCTGGGAGCTTTTGGAAAAAATGGTTTTATTTTAAAAAAACGGTGTTGTTGAAAAACAGTTTTTTCCACCCCCAGTATTAACATTTACTCAAAAAATACATATACTTGAGTACTGTGTAAATATGTTTGTTTCCTCTGAAAGAAAGTACCCATACTCACCTTTATGCATACTTTTTTCAAGTACTCAAGTACAGAAAATGTATTTTGGGTAGGCTTATATATTGGCTTCTCACAGCATATAGAAGGGAAAAAGGAAGAAAAAAGCTTAAAGTAGTGAAAAGACATCAAAATTTGTAAAGCAAATACATATACAGTCAAGAGTAGCTGAAAATTGGCAAACGCAGATGAACAAGTGAATTCAGGGGTCTCCTAGGGGGAGGGGGGGGCTGGGGGGGGGGCTGCCCCCCCCCCAAATCGGCCAGCTATCTATCTATCCCGGAGGCTGCTCAGCTATCTATCTATCCCGAGGCAAAATTTTTGGCTACTACACCAAAAGACCCCCCCAAATCGCTCAGCTATCTATCTATCTGGAGTGATTTTTGAGAAATTTTGCCCCAATTTTCGCTCAAAATCACTAATGTTCACACCTTTTTATAGTTTTTCACCTTCAAAATCATGCTTTCCGGCTATATACATGGTTATATACCTATTTTTAGCCATTTTATACCTACTTTTGGCTACTTTTAACTGATTATTAGCGATTTTTTCCTCTTTCTGCCTTCTTAACCTTGAAAAAGCCTATATATTGTGCCCCCGCCAGCCCCCCCTCAAGCCCCCCCCCCAGAAAAATTTTCCAGCTATCTATCCCTCCTGAGGAGCGATTTGCTATCTATCCAGCCCCCGCGAGGGCCAAAATCCTGGAGACCCCTGAGTGAATTTAAACGTGAATATGGGCAAAAAGGTATGAAAATTAGCGATTTTGAATCAAAATCAAGGACGTATCCAGGGGGTTGGCACAGGGCTGCAGCCTCCCCCTGTTCCCAGGGTTGGACCTGAAAAACACAGGGAAAATCAACTTTTGGTAGCAATTTTCAAGGTGTGATGTAAAAATTTATGCATCCAAGTGCACATTTTTCCATCACACAGAGGTACAAAAATCAGCCCTGTAATCCCAATTCTCCATCACATTATAGGTAAAA